>CM077088.1:3855456-4126292 GCA_039513925.1 Platanthera zijinensis
CCTGTCCTTGCGAGGACACGCCGTCTCCGCATCATCCATCCTTATGTAAAGAGACGATTCGTCGTCATCTTCACCCTCACAACTTCCTTTCCTTGATGATCTTTCATAGCTAGGGTGTCATCCCTCAATAAGACACGGTAGCCCTTTTCCACCAGCTGCCTAAGACTTAGGATGTTACTCCTCAAGCCCGGCACATAGAAGACATCGTTGATGTGCACCTCCTTCCCATTCAACATGACTGCTACTACTCCCCTTCCTTCAACAGAAATCTTCGAAGCGTCGCCGAAACTGACCTCACCACCATTTGGTTCAAGGCTCGTAAACAGCTCCTCTCCGCACATATGGTTATTAGCTCCAGTGTCTAAGTACCACACGCCGTTCCTTCCACCTCCAGCTTCTTGGACGGTTAGGAACATCATCGGTCGCCTCCCGTGTTACTAGCTTCTGCATAATGGTTGGCTTCTCCTCCCTTCATTAGAGCCCAACAGTCATAACTCATGTGCCCAAACTTGCTACAGTTGTAACATTGGATTTGGGACATGTCTCCTCTTCCTCTTCCTTGACCTCTTCCCTAGTCTCTTCCCTGTCCTCTGCCTTGGCCTCTCCCTTGGCCTCTTCCTCTTCCTCCTGTGTTCCAGCCTTGATTTTGCTCCACCTCCTTCTGGTGTGGTTGGTATCTTCCTTGGTTTCTGCCTCCTCTTCCTCCTCTACCTCTTCCTTGATAGCCACGGCCACGCTGGTCTCCTCCTCTTCCTGAGCTCTCTCCAAAGTTGAGTTGAGTCTGGAGTGCTTTCCCCAAGCCACTCGACTCCTCGTTATCCTGCACCATGCGGTACTCGTGGGCTTGCAGCGAGCCAATAAGTTCATCAGTCGTCATCACGGTGAGATCCTTCGACTCCTCAATGGCCACTACCACGTGCCTGAACTTCTTGGGCATAGATCGCAGGAGCTTCTCCATAAAGCCGACCTCATCTATCGTCTCCCCATTTTTCTTCATCTCATTTGTGAGCGTCCGCAGACGTGTCACGTAGTCGCCGACCTTCTCCGAGCCTTGCATCCTCATCACCTCATACTGGGCTCGGAGGGATTGCAACTTCACCTTCTTTGCCTTGTCCACTCCTTGCATAGAGCGTTGTAGTATCTCTCATGCTTCTTTTGAAGTCTCAGCGTCCGAGATCTTCTCAAACGTTGCCTCATCAACTCCTTGGTACAATAGAAATAGGGCCTTCTTGTCCCGCTTCTTTGCTTCCCTCAACGCTGTCTTCTGAGCATTAGTCAATGCTGCCTCCGCTTCAGCAGTAAGCACCTCGACTCCCTCTTCAACTATCTCCCATAACTCTTTGGAGGCGAGTAGCACTCGCATTTGTATACTCCAGTTTGAATAGTTCGTTTTGGTCAACTTGGGGACTTGCCCCGACATCCCACTTCCCATCTCCATTTCTTCTAGACACAAGAACTTCCCGGGGGGTCGAACCTCCCTCTGATACCACTTGTTGGAATCGTGTATGGGCACCCCCGCGAATTCCACCTCTGAATCCAACTCAACTTCACCACTCTGACTACCACCGACGAGACCAAACTAGGCGAGACCACCGGCCAACCGCCGAGACCAAACTAGGCGGGACCACCACTCGCGCGACAACTCCCGGCGAGCTGCTCCGGCGAGTCAACACTTCCGGGCGCGAGCTGCTTCAGCGAGGTGACAAGGCGGGAGCACGTCTGGAGAGAGCTCCGTCGGTGCCCGGCGAGATGTCCACCGGCGAGATGGGTGCGGGTTCTTCCTCCAGGCGAGATGTTACCTCCTGCAGGGTACTGTTGCGAGAGCTTCCTCCCGCCTAGGCAAAAGTGGCGAGATGCCTCCTCTAAGCTATTGCAGTCGCAACAAAGCAAAATGGGAAAGAAAACTCCGATCAGCTCTAGCGCTGCTGCGCTTTACCCGAACAGGAGAAGGAAGAGGATTTTTACTTTTCTATTTTTCTCAACTTCTAAAACGTACAATACCAAGCCTTTTTATAGGCTAACACACCCAACATAAAAACGCCACGTGGAGCTCATAATAAATGTCATCCACATCAACTCTCTCTCTCTTCCACTAAAAACAAAAGTATACATTTAAAGCTAAAAGAAATATAGTGTTGACCCATGGTCAACAAAACCGAACTCCAGCATAATGAACCTTCATTTAGGATCCCAAATGGAGAGGATCCCGATCTGTGTAAAACAGTCTTTATTAGAATGCTTTTTTTGAAATCAAGGCAACATCTATTGCAAATACTAATAATAGTTGCATGCTTCTTTGTCCCTGATCATAATAGCTAGTCAAATAAAATTTTAAATATCCATTATTTGCCTAATTGTGTTAGTCGTGCAGATCTGGCTAGAGCTTTAGTGGCACCAGACATCTACCACCCTGAAGGCAGCACTGACCACAAGCATAATGAAATGAGTGTTCTTCAGCAGCACGTCGCCTTCTTTGATCGAAACCAGGATGGAATTATCTACCCTTGGGAGACCTACGAAGGTATCTACCTTGCAACACCAGAATTTTCAAAGCTATTCATATATCCCAACAATCCAACATGATGGAAAACTAAGGCTCCGTTTGGCACGGTAGCGGCGATCATGAACGCGGTGTTTTTGAGCTGTTGTTTGTGAACACCAGACCTCACCTAAGAAATTTCATAGGCTTTTATGTCCAAAACTAGTTTTCTTTTCTTGGTGTCGGTCATAATCATTGTCTTGCCAAACATGCATTCTACACGGCGGTGGAAGTCGTGAACACGGTGGTCATGAACCGTCGTCGTTCGTGAACGTCCAACCTCAGCTAAGGAACTTCATCTGCTTTTTTTGTTCAAAACCAGTTTTCTTTTCTTGGTGGCGGTCATAACCTTTGTCCTACCATACATACATTCTATGATGGTGGCATTTTTGTTTAATTGACCGGAGCAAAAATGCTACCCCATAGGTCGATAAGTTATCGGCATAGGTGTTCACGAACTGAATCGAATTAAATTTCATCAATCGAATCCAAAATTGGGATAGAATGAGATTCAGGTTCATTCAAATATTTGAATTGATTCGGATTCGGGCTTGGAGAAGTTTAATTTGTATATAAAACTTATATTATTGCTTATAGGAAGCTTAATTTGCTTTATAAAATTTATTAAATTATATTTTTGTACTATTCATGAATCCTTTTAATAGAGATAATATTTTTCGGATTTGGATACCACGCGAATCCGAATTCGAAAAATACGAATTTTAATCGAATCGATTCCCGAATTGTTCACGAAATATTTGGTTTGCGAACAATACTAGTCATAACCATTGTCTTGCCAAACATACATTCTATGACGGTGAAGTTTTTGTCTAAACTCATCGGAGCAAAAACACCGCTCCAAACGGAGCCTGAGCAGTAATTGATCGAAAAAATGATGATGGTATCCCTCTTGATAATTGCATGTGATCTATAAGATATTGACAAGCATAATGACATGGATTTTTGATAGGATGCCGAGCCATCGGGTTCAATCCCATAATGTCTCTGCTCATTGCCATACTGATCAATGGAGCTATGAGCTATGCCTCTCTGCCTGTAAGTTTGAAGCAAAAAATGGATATTTTTCAGTAGTGTTAGGGTAGTGATGGATATAATTTTACTGTAGTATTGGATGCCCAATCCTTTGTTTCCAATTTACATTGCCAACATACACAAATGCAAGCATGGGAGTGACTCAGGAACTTATGACCCTGAGGGAAGGTTAGTACTCAACTGCCGCGGGGTTCTCGCAACAAATATAATATCTGAGTTGACTTTTATCATTTCATTTCAGGTATATTCCGGCTAGCTTCGAGAATATATTCAGTAAGTATGCACGGACGGCGAAGGATAAGTTATCATTCAGTGATTTGTGGTACATGACTGCAGGCAATGCCGTGGCTTATGATTTCTTCGGGTGGTAAGGTTCTAACCGTAGAGTTTTCGTAGAATTCTTTTTGAATTTTCTTGCAAAATTGTACCCATTTGGCGTGCCTTTTTGATCCGGTGAGTTTGGACAAAAATGTCGCGATTATAGAATGCATGATTAGCATGACAATGATTATGATCGCCATCAAGAAACAAATTTAGTTTTGAACATAAAAATAGATGAAGCTCCGTAGGTGAGGTTGGGCGGTCATGAACCACCACGTTCATAACCGCTACCGATGTGCTAAACGTGCTAAACGAAGACAAAGTTGGGTGATATTTCTACATTTCTGGGATTTATTGTCGAAGCAATGCATGTAATCCCAAATCAATTGATTGTTGTTGGCAGGATCAACATCAACAGAAATATTAGGTGGATAAGGCTGAATGAATATTTCCAATTGTAGTTGCATTTCCAACATTCTACCACATGTCTTGTATTCACAAATCTAATATTTGCTCCTTTGGTTGTTTCTTTGTTATTAATTCTCCCTTCGATGTTGTATTCTATGATATGTAGTATGCTCTTACTTTTGAAATTACAAGAACCTAAAGACTCCCTGGAAATTTACTTCAAAAGAATACTTTTATGCATGAATGTTATGAAATGTACAATTATAAGAGAGATTTTTGTAATTTTAAAAGTAAAAGACGTGTATCTTGTAATTATGCTAACTTCCAAGGGCTGTGTTTGGACATTAGAGGCCCTGCACATGGTAAGGGCCAGTGGGCAACAATAGTACTGGCCGTCGCTCGAATGTCTTCTGAACTATTGTTTTGTTTCCTCCTTGTCTTTTAACATAGAAGTAAAAGAGTTTAAAATTGGACGGCAGCGAAGCATTTTGTGGGAATTTATCCATCTTCTAATAATTTTAGAGGCGTAGCATAAGTTTTTACAATCACTTTCTCCTATTCCATGCCATTCTCAGAAGATTCTGAATAACTAATGCAGGATTGCGTCGAAGTTAGAGTGGCTGGTTTTGTACGTGCTGGTGCGGGATGAAGAGGGCTTCATGTCGAGGGAGGCGGCCCGCCGTTGCTTTGACGGAAGCCTCTTCGAGTACGTGGAGCGGCAGCAGCAGCTATCAGAATATGATTCGTCCTACAAGAAAAGGTACTGATGCTTCCTGTCTACAGGGGAATTCAAGTACATATGGTATGAATCATGGATGTAAGAGAGAAAATGTGTGTAATAATGCAGCTCGTACCCTCTGTAATTGTATGTTTCCTCTGTGGTGCTGCTAAATTTCTACTGTTGTTTTTGTGTAATAATATGTAATAGCTATATTAGCTTCCTTTTTTTTAACTGGCAGCTGGATGTTGTCGCAAATAATGCGGCCTTGCCGTACTAGCTTAGAGCAATGTTACAAGTAGCTTAATTTGGGCTATTCGCAGTCCATTGATGTCCGCAGTTGAAAAAAATATCTGCAGTCCAAAAATAGTTCTCTTGAACCTCTGCATTGTGGCAAGCTGCTTAGGAGGGATTGCGACGAGCTCGTAGGACTTGTATTCGTGCTTCCTGCAGGACGAGAAGTGGTCGATGGGATCCTCGACACGGCCGTGGAGGACGATGTCGGCAATCTCAGCCACCAAAGGGGCGTACTTTTACTTGGCCTTGGAGGACGTCGGTGAACTGATAATCTAGTGGAATGGACCGGGCTTCAACAAGTCTGACAATGGCATAAGGTAGGCATGGTAACTGGAAAAAACAGGTTTTGTACAAACATTTTATTATTATAGTAAAACTACAAATATGCAGCACACATGTATGATGAGGTAGAAGAGATCAAAAATAAGAAGAAATCATAGACGTGGAAGTACTAAAAAATTTCCTGTGCAAGTTACCCCGCGGAAGAATCACCGAGAAGTGTGAGAAGGTGAGAAGAAATGAACATGATAAAATGATAATAAAGGTCATGTTCATAAATTTGGCAAAGGCGGCTGGCAGCCAAGGGGTCGCTCGGCCTCGTATTCGCACGGTTGGGTGGCGGATCAGGCAGTGACGGCTGCCGCTCGGTCTGGCTGGTTCATTGCTGGCGGTTCCCGGCGTGTGTCGTCGCATGCGGTCATGCGGTCATGGGCGCAAGAGGGGTTAGTGAGTTGATTTTGGTCTACCTCACGCTCTCCACTAAAGGAGGTGTGTATTTTAGCTATTAACAGCCCAATTTCCGTAGTATCCTCCTAGCATCTGTTAGGTGAGCTTTGCTGCCTTGCTGGGCTCAGACATGAAATGGAAACAACACTTGCGAGCTGCGAGGGTGTTCTATATCCGGTCGGATATTGATCAAGTGGATCAATGACTTGATAAAGCTCCTATAAATTTCTGCTTCTGTTTTCTCTTCCCCACCTTGCTTTCTCAAGTTCTCTTCTGTTATCATTGGTGTGGAAGCAGGAGAGCACAGCAGTTTGTCATGCCAAACTTTTCCTCTAGATTCAACGCATATCTTTCTTGGCTAATGAAGATGTTCCCATGAGATTGAATTACCTGAAGCCCAAGAAAGTTCCTCATGAGACCCAGATCCGTCATTTTGAACTCCTTTTTCATGCTGATTTTGAACACCATATGTATGTCTGAATTTGTTCATGAGAAAATGTTACCTTATTTTATCGTTATATTATTTTATTTATATGTTTGGGAGAGGCAAGTATGTCTTTTTGTATGTTAGGGTTTTGGGTTCTATGTCCCGGGTTATGCTGTGAACCGGGTATGCGAAGAATTGTGTTGTTTCCTGTAGTCTCGGGTGGCTGGGACGGGAACTTCCCCTGCTCCTCCTTACAATCCGTTCAGGGGTCATCCCTTAGGATTGTTTTATCAATTTAAGTTCTGGTTTTGGCTTGAGTTCTGTGAGCTGTGGATCATTCTTGTTATTAGCAGATGTTGGTCCCGAGCATTGACCGGTGGACGCAAAGAGCTCGCATCAAGGTATCAGAGCTAGGTTGACGTTCAGGGTGATGCTGGTGTCGGATGCCACTCGGTCCAAGGAAATGCAGTCTGAAATGGAGGCACTCAAAAACACACAGGAGGAGTTGACCCGGTCGATAGAAGCTATGAGCGAGGAGATGCGCTCGATGTTTGCTAGTTGGAGGGGTGAGCAATCGGCCTAACGTTGTTGGGGGGGGGGGGGGTAATAATCGGAAAGTGGAGGTCAGTTCCCGGTTTCCTCATCTTCCCACTAGGTTACACAGTTTCCCCGGCTGGAATTTCCCCGGTTCTGGGTGAGGATTTGATGCAGTGGATCTATCAGTGCGATCAGTTTTTTGGGATTGACGGGACATCGGAGGATATGAAAGTTAAGGTAGCCTCCGTGCACTTAGATGAGAAGGCCCTATATTGGCATCAGGCGTGCATGAAGGCGCGGTTAACTCGGCAGTGGCCGAACTGGGAATAGTATAGTTAATCCTTGCATGGTCGCTTCGGGTTAGTCCTCTTCAATGACCCCATGAGCGAGCTGAAGAATTTGTGGCAGCATGCTTCGGTCCAAAGCTATTTGGAGGAATTCGACTTGCTCTTACACCGAGTGATGGTCTCTGATGAGCATGTCATTAGCCTTTTCCTCGCCGGCCTCCGCGAGGACATCCAATGTGTTGTATGTATGTTCCGCCCAAAATCGTTGCAGGAGGTGTTTTCACTGCCGCGACTCCGAGAGCAGCAATTCTTACCGCAGTAAGAAGACCGCAACCCATGTAAAGGAGAATTATCGTTGGGAGGAGCGGATGGGTTACAACAATCGTCAGGTCGGGAAGGCTGCTGGTAGTCAGGCAACAATATTCTAACACCGGGGAGGGCGAAGATGTACGTCTTCTGAATTAGATGAGAAGAGACAGAAAGCGCTATGTTTTTGATGCGACCAACTATATACTCCTGAGCACAAATGTCCCAATAAAAAAACAAGCTTACACAATGAAAGTTCTGGTGGAAGTGGAGTTTGAACAGGTGGAGGAAGAGAACGAATTATTGGAGATGGATGAGGGTAAGGGGGATATACAAACACCCCAGGTGTCTGTGAACGCGTTGACGGGCATGACACTGAGGAAGCATCCACAACTTCTTGGACGAAGGGGAAGCCAACCGATTATGATGCCCACTGGTGCCAATGCAAACCTTCTCCGTGGCAGTGACAAACGGGAAAACTCTTTTGAGATCTTACAAGGTGGTTGATTTCAAGTGGAAGATGCAAGGTGTGGTATTCACTTCCGACATGTTAATTCTACTTTAGGCGGGTGTGGCGTGGTTTTAGGGATACAATGGTTAATTACCTTGGGTCCGGTTCAATGGGACTTTTGCAATCTTAAGATGGAGTTCTCGAGTCAAGGGCGAAAGATTGCCCTCCGAGGCGCGAAGCAGGGCAATGGATCTTTGGAGTAAGGGGAACCGGGTCCAAAAACTGTTATCGAAGGGCGGGCAGCTGAACATGATGGCGATGTGTAGTCTTCACGCAGAACCGATAGAAAATGATGATGGTTTAGACCGGGACAGCAAGGGGTGGCAGCGGCAGGGAGTGTTTCCATCGCCAGCGGAACAACAATTGCTACCAGAATTGTTAGACAGATTTGTTGATTTGTTTGTGGAGCCATGGGGATTGCCACCTCGGAGGGAGCAAGAGCATCGGATAGTGTTGAAGGACAACGGGAAATGTGTTAACTTGCGGCCATACCGCTACCCACCCCTACAAAAGTCGGAGATTGAACACCTCATGAGGGAGATGATGAGTACCGGGGTGATCCGATACAGTAGCAGCCCGTTCACATCTCCGGTGGTGTTGGTGAAAAAAAACGATGAGACGTGGTGCTTGTGTGTGGATTATTGGGAGTTGAACCAGAACACGGTGAAGGATAAACACCTTATAGAGGAGTTGATTGATGAATTGCAAGGTGCGCGAGATATCACAAGTGAGGATGACCGACGAAGACATACATAAGACGACATTCCGCACGCATCAAGGCCACTGTGAATTCTTGGTTATGGTGTCTGGCCTAACCAGTGCGCCCTCAACGTTCCAAAGGCTCATGAATTTTCTCTTTCAAGGTCAACTCCGAAAATTTATCTTGATTTTTTTGATGATATTTTAGTTTTCAGCTTTACATGGACGGACCACTTGGAGCATGTTGCCTTTACGTTCGGAATTTTGCGAGGCAATCAACTGGTGCTTAAACGGAGTAAATGTGATATTGGATTATCTCAAATACACTATTTAGGACATGTTATTTCGGGACAAGGAGTTGCTACCGATCCGTCGAAGATTCAAGCAATGGTCGAATGGCCGACCCCGTCGTCATTGAAGAGTACGCTTGGGCCTAACGGGTTACTATCTGCGATTTATCCAAGGCTATGTGAAGTTAGCCTGGCCTCTCACCGAGTTGCTCAAACAACGCACCATTGCTTGGATGGAGGAAGCAGAGATGGCATTCCAAAAATTAAAATGGGTGGTTTCCAACCCCCCGGTGTGGCAACTCCCGGATTTCGAGCAACCCTTTGTGGTGGAGGCTGATGCTACAGACTCGAGAGTTGGGGCGGTGTTGCTACAGAAGGAACAATCCATCACATTCTTTAGTAAAGAATTGGGCGCGAAGAATGCTGGTCTCTCTACATATGAAAAAGAATTGGTCATCGTTCTAGCGGTTCAAAAGTGAAGACATTACTTGATTGGGTGCTCATTCGTCATACACATACACCATCTTAGTTTAAAATTTATGTTGAAACAAAAACTCGCGACGCCAGTTCAACACTGTTATCTTTCGCAGCTGATGGGGGTATGATTTCAAGGTACAATACAAGCAAGGTAAAGATAGTTTATGTGTTGATGCTCTGTCAAGGAATCAAGAAAAATCGGAGGCTTCAATGTGTCCACTCAGCATTTTGTAAAGGGACGTCCTGCAACACATTAAACAGTCTTGGGAAGGGGATACCCGGCTCCAAAAAATCATAGCCGCTAAGGTCGCGAATAATGATGCATTCCCGAAATTTTCATGGGAACGGGAAATATTACAGCAGAAAGGGAGGCTGGTAGTGGGGCATGCACCGTCCTGCAGAATCGGCCGCTCCAATTGTATCATGACAGTGCCCTGGGGGGTCACTCCGGAATTACAGCTACCTATAAACGGATGAAGAGGGTGTTATATTGGAAGAATATGAAACTGGAAGGGTACAATTACATTCAGCAGTGCATCTCATGTCAGCAATGCAAGCCGGATAATCAACGACCAATGGATTTGTTGCAGCCCTTACCCATACTGGAGCGAATTTGGCACGAGATTTCCTTGGACTTCATCGAAGGCTTGCCCAAGAGCAATGACAAATCGACGATCATGGTGATAGTGGATCGTTTGAACAAGCAGTCCCACTTCGTAGCATTGCATCACCCGTAT
This sequence comes from Platanthera zijinensis, assembly GCA_039513925.1. Lineage (NCBI taxonomy): Eukaryota > Viridiplantae > Streptophyta > Magnoliopsida > Asparagales > Orchidaceae > Platanthera > Platanthera zijinensis. The sequence continues at coordinate 3,865,790 of CM077088.1, forward strand.
ATAGCAGAGTTGGTGGCACAAGCTTTTCTGGATTTGGTGGTTCACTTGCATGGTCTACCCACCTCCATAGTAAGCGACCGCGACACAGTTTTTATTAGCAATTTTTGGCAAGAACTCTTTAGAGTCCTCCATATACAATTGAATATGTCCACGACTTATGACCTACAATCTGATGGACAAACGGAGGTGGTGAATCGTTGCGTGAAAAGCTACCTACGTTGCATGTGTTTCAAGAAACCCCGAAGTTGGGCTAGTTGGTTACCCTTAGCCGAGTGGTGGTATAACACGTCTTACCAAAGTGTCATCCAATTAACACCGTATGAAGTAGTGTACGGTCAAGAACCTATAGCCCTTCATAGGTATGTGGAAGGCACGTCGACACTCGAGGCGGTGGACCGTTCCTTGGAAACTAGGGACCGGGTAATGCAGTTGCTCAAGACCAATCTCGCACAAGCTCAAAACCGCATGAATATGTTGGCCGATATTAGGTGCAGGGAGCATGTATTCGAGGTCAGGGAGTGGGTGTGGGTGCGGTAACAACCATATCGGCAAGTCAGCCTCAAGGGCCATCGGGCTCATAAATTAACTCTGAAAAATTTTGGCCCGTTTCTAGTGGTCGAGTGGGTGGGGCCAATGCACTATAAGTTGGAGCTTCCGGCAGATGCAAAAATCCACCATACATTTCACATTTCACAACTGAAGAAGTTCATAGGGCCGTTGGAGGGCGTCATACATCCGCTACAGCCCACCGTCAACATAGAGGGAAACTAGTTCGTGGAACCGTTGACCATTCTGAATAGGCGTATCACCAACCAAGATGGTCGTGTGGTGACAAAACTGCTCGTTCAATGGGTCAATGACACTCCTGAGGAGACAACTTGGGAAGATTTGTGGTCACTCCGCCAAAGGTGGCCACATTTCGTTCCTTGAGGTTAAGGAACTTTTGATGGGGGATGAAATGTTCGTTTTTTTATCGTTATGTTATTTTATATGTTTGAGAGGGGCAAGCATATCTTTTTGTATGTTGGGGTTTTGGGTTCTTTGTCCCGGGTTATGCTGTAAACTGGGTATGCGAAGAATTGTGTTGTTTCCTATAGTGTCGGGTGGCTGTGACGGGAACTTCCCCTGCACCTCCTTACAATTCGTTCAGGGGTCATCCCTTAGGATTGTTTTATCAATTTAAGTTATAGTTTTGGCTTGAGTTGTGTGAGCCCCAAGAAGATCGGACGCTCAGAAATCGCTAGTTTACGAAATCGGTTAACGACACTCTGCTGTGACCTGCGTCGACAAGAACTCGACGTAGCGTCGACATCCACTCGATACACCTGCGTCGACAAGAATTCGACGCAACGTCGACATCCACTCGATGCACCTGCGTCGATGGGAAATCGACGCAACGTTGACACCCACTTGACGCACCTGCTTCGATGGAAACTCGATGCACCGTCGACATCCAATCGACGCACATGCGCTGATTGGAACTTTGTTGGGTTTTACAATACGTCACAACCATTGTGCGCAACGGAATTAGGGAGCAATAAAACCCAAAATAAATGTGAATCTTGTGATGGACATTGATCAAGAAGTAAAACGCTATTAATAAAATGATACCTTTGTGGGATTGAGTCACTACTCAACCAAGGTGCTCCGAAGAAGTCCAACGAACGGTAGCGGTCGGAGTTTCGAGCGTAGAATAGTGTCCAAGCCTCTACGGATGTCCACACAAGCATGGAGAATTCCTAAGACTCTTGTCAGACAAGATCTAGGTTGGAGGAAAGTATGCCCTCAACGTCTCCATTAAAGGAGAGGAGGCGGTGACGAAGACTATGCTTAGGAAATGATTTCCGGCGACGACAATGAGTCGGGTGGTCGGCGGGAAGGAGCGACGATCGCGACTTAAGCGGAACAGTTCCGTCGGGAAGAAAAATCGCCGTTCTCGATGTCGTTCGATTAGGTTAGGAAAAACAGTCTCTTCTTCTTGGTTTACGGTACATATCGCATATATACAGAATACCAAAACAGTCGATACCCGTAGACCACGCTGAACTGGACTTAAAGAAATTAAACCGGAGGAAACATAATTCGTCGAGTTTATGCGTCGATATCCGACGAATCAAAACCATTCGTCGAAATAACACGTATATACTCGACGAATCGAGAAAGAGCAAACCGTCCAAGTATTGAGGTGATATTCGGCGAATCAATGATACTTGACGAATAAGTCTAATTCGTCAAAACTGTCATTACGATACTCGACGAACCCAAGAAAGATTCGTTGAGTCTGTCATGACGACGATACTCGTCGAATTCAAACCTATTCGTTGAAACCTTATGCTATACTCGACGAATTTCCCTTAAAGTCTTCCGACCACTTACCTGACGACCCATATTCACAATATAGGTCTCAGAATGAAAATCCTTTAGATCTAGAACATTATTGGCTTGGTCCTTCACTCATATCACATATGAGCAAGGTCAACACAAATCTTTCCAACTTCTTCAATGTTCTTATGTGCGACCTCATAGGCTCATATTGCGTTGATAGTGAGACTACATGTTTGATCACTTCCATATCACCATGATAACACCAACAAACTCAATGCAACATCGAAATCCGCTCGAAGCACCTGCGTCAATAAGAACTCAATGTAGCGCCAATTGACACTCTCAGCCTCTAGGCCAAATATTTTGGGGTGTTTCTCCTTGTTTGTCCGCTCAGACTCATTGGCCTGAATCGGAATTTCTTAGGAGGAACCCATCAATGATTTTGTTTTTTTGCTTTACTAGATTCAAATGATAAGTATACAAATTCAGTGACAATGGTGAGGATATCTGGAGGATTAACACAGGAATTTTCTATCAATGTTGGTTTACATCAAGGTTCAGCTTTAAGCCCTTATCTCTTTACCCTTATCTTAGATGAGCTCACCAGACATATCCAACAAGCAATACCGTGGTGCTTATTATTTGCGGATGATATTGTTTTGATCGATGAGACACGCGAGGGTGTAAACGCAAAATTTGAATCTTGGTAAGACACTTTAGAAAAGAAGGGTTTTAGGTTGAGCAGGGAAAAGACAGAGTATATGGAACTTAAATTTAGCAGTGCAAGAAGGACATATGACTTTGTTATTAAGTTAAGTGATAAACATATTTCCCGTATTGAATGTTTTAAATTTCTTGGATCGATAGTTTAAAAAGACGGAGATATTGATAAAGATGTGACACTTAGAATCCAAGCGGGTTGGTTGAAGTGGAGAGGCGCGCCAGAGATCTGTGATCGTAAAGTACCATTAAAACTTAAGGGCAAGTTCTATCGTACTGCGATTAGACCAGCAATGTTGTATAGTTCTGAGTTTTGGGCAGTGAATTGTGCACATGAGCAAAAAATGGGAGTTGCGGAGATGAGAATGCTTAGGTGGATGTGTAAACGCACGAGACTGAATAGAATTAGGAAAGAATGTATCAGAGATAAGACATGATGCTCTATGGTTCTGAGTGTTGGGCAGTGAATTATGTACATGAGCAAAAAATGGGAGTTGCAGAGATGAGAATGCTTAGGTGGACGTGTGGACACACGAGATTAGAAAAAATTCAGAATGAATGTATCAGGGATAAGACTGGAGTAACACCAATTGCAGAGATGATGCGAGAAGCTCGACTAAGATGGTTTGGACACATACAAAGGAGACCATTAGAGACATCTGTTAGGCATTGTGAGAGTCTAGTCACTAGACATATTAAACGAGGGAGGGGTAGACCAATAAAGACTTTGAATGAAACTGTAAGGGAAGACATGATGTACTTAAGTATTAGTGAGATTATGACACAAGATAGGGCACAATGGCGCCAAATGATCCATATAGCTGACCCCACTATAGTGGGATAAAGGCTTGAGTATTGTTGTTGTTGTACTAGATTCAAATGATAATTTGGATGTCGAGAATTTGACACAAGAAAATAGTTTTGATTTTGAATGTAATTTTACAACTTTAATGAGTTTTCATTGGAGTTACATAGTTATGAAAATATATATGCTGGCATATATGGATATTATAGAAGATCATAATTATTGGCATCTTTAGACTATATGGTTGCTCGTGCTTCAATGAACAAGTGGTTGACTAAGCCCGATATGAGATTAGTAGTAGCATTCTTTTACAACATTAAATCCATTCACTTCTAAAAGTTTCAGTTATACATTTCTATCATTATATATGGCACTTCCATCGTTCCCAAGAAGAGTTTACATTGAGTTCATAAATGGCAAACACTTAATCCAACTTTTAATGTATAATGATTGCAAACTAGCTCCAATTTTTCCAAGTCGGGGGAAGATATTGTCAAGAGATTGCTAGCAAATCGATGGAACAATTTGGTACATATTATACAATTCTAGTTATTTTCATAGTTTCTTAATTCATAAGTTTTGATGATTTTCTAATAATTTTTTTGGATGTGTAGGTTTAGTGTTAATTACATCAAAGAATTTTGTTCTACCATTTTTGGGATGTTTGACTAGAAGGTATACTCACTAACACTATTCTATATATGTCACGGGCGAGGCGCTCGTGAACTGGTCGAAAACGAACTGTCTTAGCTCGTGAGCGGGTCAAGTGTGCAAATTGTCACAGAAAAAAGATGACGACTGACAAGGTGATTTTTATGTGAAAAACCCTGAAAAAGGAAAAAAATCACGGGACTGAGTCTGTACCGGCCAAATTTCACTATATGTTTGATGATTACAAAGATATTTGATCTCAAGGGTGACAGGTCACAGCTCATTACAATAGTTCTTTCGGACTACTGTAGTCGACAAGAAATGCAATGGTGGAAGATGTGCTTGGAAGTTATCTGAAATAGTGAAATTAGCTGCCGGTACTCTGGACCCGAGCAGCAGAGTTGGGAGCAATGTGCTTGGGGAAATATGAAATGACGGAAGTAGCAATTGGTGCTCTGGACTCAAGCGGCGGAGTCGGGATTTGTGTGCTTGGAGCAATCTTAAAGCACTAACTGGTGCTTTGGACCCGAACGACGGGAGTCGGGATTTGTGTGCTCTGGACCTGAGTGGCGGAGTTGGAGTAATGTGCTCGGAGAAATCTGGAAGCGACAACTGGAGTCCTGATCCTGAGCGGCGGAGTTCGGAGTAGAAGGAGATCTACAAGTGCTAGCGGGAAACCTTTGAGCAATCTTCGAAGGCCGTCGAAGAGCCCCGAGGAAATCTTCAAGCACGCATGGAGATCTTCGAGTAAATCCTCTGAAGCTCACTTGGGCGTAGGAGACAGGATGTGGTGAAATGAAGGCCTAGGGGCCATTTTATAGATTTCGAGGGTGGCATTTATGTAATTAAGTGGTCAGGGTGTTCGGCTATCTACACAATATAACCATATAATGTGTTAAGTGCACACTCATTATGGATGGTTTTATGGCTATATGCATACCATGATGGCTTTCATTGCTATGTGCACACAGATGATGGATTATATGATTACCTGGACACCATAACAATATAAATTACTATACGCGCACTGTCATGCGAATTTTCGCTATACGCACACCCGAAATGCGGATTTCTGCTACACGCACTTCATCGTCATTTATTTTACTGTGTGCATATCTGCATTAATGTAATTGGCTACGCACACACCCATTATGAGAATTCGGTTAAACGCACGCCCCATAATGGATGGTTTTGCGGATATGAGGCGTGGAAGCTGCACGACCGAGATAGTGGAGGACGGGCAACAGAAGTTGGGCGGCTGCCAAGAGGTCGACCGGTGGAGGTCGGCTGGCGATGGAGGTCGACCGGGGGGAGGTTGTCGGGGTGTCCAGTCGTGCGTTCAAGGAGGCCGACCACGTGGCCTTGCGGCAACGCGCGGTCGTGCAGGCACGCACACGGGAGCGACCAATGGGCCGCGGGACCTTGCGGTTGCACAATCATTGGGCCGCGGGGCCTTGCGGCGGCGCGCGGCCTTGCGGGCGCACGACGGCGTTGCCGTGTGACCGTGCGGCCAAGGGACCGAGTGCGATCTGGTGGGAGCGAGCATGGGAGATTCATTGCCGGCGGTTGTCGTCGTGCGTCATCAAGCACGGTGATGGCGTGAATGAGGATAGTGGGTTGACTTTTCGGCCATCCTCACTCAGTTCCATTTTCACCACTAAAATAGTGGGGATGGTGGGATTTTTGACTATTTGCAACCAAATTTCTCGTCATAGTAAAGGGTACCCATTAATATATAAATACACGTTGAAACTAATGCATCCCATCTTCTTATTTTTGACTAGGTACTAAATATGGTTTCATTTTGGAAGGATACATATAACTTGTTTTTTTGGTGTTACTATTTTATACTAATTATTCTGTGTAATATCTATATAATTTAGATAGTTTTGATATATTACTTTTATATTTATTTCTTGATCTGTTATTAACATAATGATCTATGTTTATATTTTTGCACCATATAAATTTGTCAATAACAATGTTCATATAGAGTTTCCAACTTCCATGCTTGATTTGCTTTGCAAGGAGATTTTGCATGATCTAGTATTATCGGCTTCCCGCCTGAATTTGTTGAGCTTGTCCAATCAAATTTGAAGGGCATGTTGTCATACCCTAACTTCCTACTTTATTTTCGTTCTCATGCAATTTATTCAAAAAAAAGTACTGTTATTAGCAAATCTGATATTACTTCTAGCAAATCATTACTATTAACAAACTATCCTATTTAAAAGTGGCTATTTGAAAATATTTTTGTTACTGGCAAACTAACATAAAAAATTAAAAAAATTAATTTTTCTAGAGAGATACATTCATTCAAAACATTAATGAACGTTTGCTAAAATTTTTAGTTCTATTATAATTTTATTAGAATGCAATTTAATCATAAAAACTATTTCAAAAGCGGCTGAATTAAATCTTGTTTCCAGATAATGATACAAGATCTTTCTTCTTCAACTTCATTGAAAACATTTTCAATCATGCTCCACATTCAAGTAACTTAATATGGTATAAGTGTATAACCTCCATTTGCTTTTTATCCCAAATCAAAGATATGGCCAATGGAGTTCTACCTGAATCAGAGCATATTTTGCTGCTTCGATTCTACCGGAAGTGGTTAGATTTTCTATCCCAGTAGAAGCCACCAAAATTTCTACCGGCAAATGTCGCCGGAGAACATATAGAAGACAGCAAAGTTGCCGAAGTCGCCGGAGCGTTACCCACACCCTTGGAATCGCGAACGGGAGATGTGGGGGAGTCGTGAACGAGAGAGGGAGGGGTGTCATCCGGGCAAGGGTTGAGAGTCACAAACGGGAGAGGTACGAGAATTGAATGGCAAACGAGAGAGGAAGGATGTCGTCGGGGCTGCCGGGGATTCACACACGGGAGAAGGATTCTTGAACGGGATGGCAGAAAAGTTCTAGGTCATGATTTGTTAGTAGTAAAAATAGGCAGTACAAAATAACTTAAAAAAAAGTAAAATTTCATAAAATTTTGAATTTACTAACAACCAAATCAGATTTGTTAATAATAAAAAAAACGGCTTACATACATTATTACTCCCGAGTATCTGCAGAAGTATTAGTATATATCAAAATCTATCAATTTCAGCAAATTATCCAAGTTTCAAACTGGTAATTGTTATTAGCATCGTAATTTTGACTAATTGTATCATATTTATTTCTAATTTTTCGTATCTTTTGAAAATGCATTTTGTAGGGGCATTTTTCCTAAAAATACATGTATAATACATACTTTGAAAATATATTCAGATTTTATGTCTTTTAAAAATACGCATGCATTTAAAAAAAAACAAAGACGAGATCTACAGCTTGTTTCAACACTTTTGCAATTCGCCGGCGTTCCTTGATCCCCGGCGATGTGTTCGAGTCGACTAAGGTCATCCGTGGGGATTTCCGTCGACCGTAACTCTCCGTCGGTCTCTTTCCTTGGTCCATGGCGAGGCTTTCGACTCGGTGAAGACTCCTTCGCAGGTGTATTTCTTCTTCCCTCCGCCGAAATAGGGCTTTCCAGATCTTTCCGCAAGTGAACTCCAAGATGCTCCATGTTCTCACCCCTTCCCGAGGTAGCCTTTTTCCTTGGTTCAGTTCTTGCTATGGCTTTAAATGGGAAATTTTTGAATGTCATTACACACTCATCGCCAAAACCCGCAATTACAAATCCATTTATAATGAGAGTAACGATTTGACCATACAATGCCTCTCACTCTCTATAGTCTAACTACCGGAGTTCCCAAATAGACCAAAATCGCAACTCCTTCGAGAACCCCCACCCTCCAAGTCAACACTTCTATATATTTATATATAATATGAAATAGGAGTAAACATAAATCAAGTTGAACAATTCTATATAAGAGCAAAGTAATAATTAACCATGTAAGAACAAGCCATCTACTTAATCATTGTACTGTTTCCCCTAGTCTCAAGTGTCATCTTCGGCTATAATACTCTACAAGACTTCCATCTCAAGAATATTCAATTAAGTTATGATCATGTCCACAACCTAGTACCATCACCTCATCAATTTTCATAACAAAATTTGACGCACTTGGCGATTGGTCATACAACAAAACTAACGCATCAATTGTTCACATGAACTCATATGGCTACTTACAATGGAGTCAACATAAGCAATCATCTCAATGCAATGGTTCTTAATACTTTACATCTGTCACACATTGCTTTCAAGCACCAACCTTTCATAAAGACAAGTAATAACATCTTTGTATTATATATCTAACATTTCTCGGTTATAATGGCATCCTGAGGTACTAACTATCTAGCCTACCATCAATCTATCCAAGTGTAACTGCTATGCTTACAAACATTAAGCATGCCTATTGCAAACCGTTATTGTCATGGATGTGTTATCACACTAATCCTCCGTCGATTTTAATGACGTCAATGTACTATCTATCTATCCCGCCATCAATCAATCCGAGTGTATCTGCTAGCTTGGTAGTTGGGAAATGACAACTTGATTTCACCCCAACTAGTAATTCATCAACTGCATCCCTTCTCATAAACTTATTGCTAACTCACTAGACTTTCCACGGGCTCCTCATGGCCTGATAATAATTTGCTACCTCACCAATCGTTCCATAGAACAAGGATTATAATAACCATGTAATGTGCTATCTTGTCAACCGCACAACAAACACACATGATATGATGGGCATTCAAACTACATTTTACTCAGTGTGATCTAGCTAAGTGACCCTGCCACAATGAGCTCGCTCCTCATAACAGTCTCCCATGAGTCAACTCATATGACTTCTAATAACACCTCATAAAAGGTTACCAATGACCTGTCTCTTCACACCATTTCCAAACCTCATGGGTAAGGCCTAACACTAATCTTTTAAGGACACCTATGCCTCGGTCTATTCCTCGACACATCTCAAACTGATATCCATTTTCATACTTGGCATCAAAATCTATTGACCACAAGCTTTCTAAGGCTAGTTTGGTCCCCAGAGGGGCGCTATCTCAACAAACCCTCAAACTCTTCCTACGATGCCTTACATTAATCTCCATGTTACAAATCCTAGTTATTAAGCACCTGATCTATGATTTTCACAAAGTATTTCTTATGATTACATACATGTATTATTCCATACGAGAATGATAGGAGTCAATCAAACACCTCCAATCCAAACTAGAATGGCTTGGTGGACTTCATCACACTTTGCTTGCTCAAAGCTTCACAACACGGTCATCTTACATGAGGAGATTAAATCACATGTATTCTATGGGTAAACAAAAAATCACCTCGGATCTAGCCTATTGGCTGACTGGCCTGCATTACAATGTTTATGGTTAAATGCTTCTAACACTTGCGAGGGAATGAGTCTTTACCTTAGTGATGTAGGCATTCCAATTCTCAAAGTAAGGAATCCACGATTATGTGCAAACCACAAAAATTAAGTGCAAAACAAATTATTAGGTGCAAACCATTTTAATATATTTTTAAATGTTATAGGTTATGAGATAGAAAGCAAGTAAAGGATGTTATAGGTTCTATAGTGCATCTCTTCCTTCACCATTTTTAACATTCATGTACTCAATAAACAAGGCTTTATTTCATAAATATTCTACCTATAGCAAAAAATTGAGGTTTTTTCACATTCATGCACTCAATTAAATGAGTGGAATTTTTGTTATTACCAAATAGAGAATCTAGAATTTTTGTTATTACCAAATGGAGAATCCAAAACTTATGCAAAATATGAGATGTTATGTGTGACGCTTCGCCAGCGGAATTGATGGGGCTTCGCTGGCGGAATCGATGAGGGCTTTGCCTACTTTTGTTGCCTTCAACATTTTTTATTCTGCTAGGGGATAATTTATCGATGCCTTTATGGCGTCGACAGTAGGGTTCAGTGGGAGGAAAGTTGGACTCTTCTTCATGCTACTCCGTCCTGAAGCATCTACTAACTTCCATCGCAACGGGGTAACACTGCAGCTTCTATTGACTGCTCCTCGCAGTCAACTACCTTGAACATTGCTTTCTCGCCACCAATGACGGCTGCGGTTTTAAGCTTCAGGAAGGCAAGCCGTGGATGGGGCGGCTTGCTGCGTTGGCGTGCCTCTCTTACGACAAAGGTTGAGGAGACTCGAGTTCCTCTTCCTCTGGCGGGCAATCTACACCTATGTTGTTATAGGTGCGCCTCAGGCACGCTTAAGGCTCAAGGCTCACCAGACTTAGAGGCTTGTGTCTATGTGCATATTTTGTGCCTTTTGAGCATAAAAAGCGCGCATGGGTGTGATTTATGTTGAATTTTTTTCTAAAATAAAGAAAGAAATAATATAAGAGCTCACTAACTTTATATGATTTAGTGTTTGTGAAACATAATTGAGCGTTAAGACTTAAATATGATGCAAATGATCACATTGATTTTATTTTTTAAGATATATAAATGATAGTAATGAATGATTAATGAGTAGAATAGATGAAGAATTAGATCGAGAAGATGAATTGATGTTTGATGTTGATTATTTAAAATGATTGTGGTTGCTTCTTGCTTTCGTCAGGCGTGCGCTTGGGCCTTGCTTTCGTCAGGTGTGCGCTTGCTCCTTGCTTTCGTCAGGCGTGCGCTTGCGCCTTGATTTCGTCAGGCGTGCGCTTGCGCCTTGCTTTCGTCAAACGCGCGCTTGCGCCTTGCGCTTAGGATCCATGTCTCATTTGCGCATTGGCGTGCCTTTAATAACTAAGGTCTGCACCTAAAGGTTCTAAGTATTCCATAAACTATATTTGTTCAAGGTTTGCACATAGCCAAAAATGGGTTAAACTTAACACCACTCTTTACTTTTATTAGCTCAGATCATTATACCCTTTCGACTTTATTGTTATAGGGTCTCCGCTTCTCCTTTTCGCCTTCGCGGTTCTCCGTTTATCCGGTTGATTCTATCTTCTCTTTTCTCACTTCTTCTTTGGCTTTGCGTGTAACTATGGCTTTGTGGTTGGAGATCTTCTTCGGCTTTCCCTGTGGCCATAGCTATGTGTTTATTTGTCTGAAGCTTTTCCTCCTGCTTGTGTTGTGTTCGCCCGTGCATGTGGTTGTGGTTTTAGCTCTTCTTGAGATCTTCTATCACTTTGCATGTGGTTGTGGCTGTGTTTCTTGTTATGGAGCTCAAATTATCTGATGTGCTATGTTCACCTGTGCATATAGTTGTGGTTCTGGTTCTTTTGAAGTTATTATTCTTTGTTTTTCTTCATTTGCAGGCATGTCTTGATACTTCTCTGATGGGACGACTTGCTGCGATGGTGTGCCTCTCTTACGACGAAGGTTGATCCATTGATGAGACTCGAGTTCCTCTTCCTCTGGAGGGAATTCTGCACCTAAAGATTCTTAGTATTCCATAAACTATTTTTTTCAAGGTTTGCACATAGCCAAAAGTAGGTTAAACTTAACTCCACTCTTTACTTTTATTAGCTCAGATCATTGTACCCTTTCGACTTTATTTTTATAGGGTCTCCACTTCTCATTTTCGCTTTCTCAGCTCTCCGCCTCTCAGTTGATTCTCTCTTCTTTTTTCTCACTTCTTCTTTGGCTTTGCGTGTAACTATGGCTTTATTGTTGGAGCTCTTCTTCGGCTTTGCCTATGTCCATGGCTGTGTTTATTTGTCTGGAGCTTTTCCTCCTACTTGTGTTGTGTTCACCCATGCATGTGTCTATGGTTCTAGTTCTTTCGGAATTCTTTTTCTATCACTTTGTCTGTTGTTGTGGCCGTGTTTCTTGTTATGGAGCTCAAATTCTCTGATGTGCTATGTTATGCTGCTATGCATATAACAGTGATTTTGGTTCTTTTGTAGTTATTCTTCTCCGTTTTCTTCGTCTACGGGTGTGTCTTGATAGTTGCTATTGTATTACTATATACGACAATGATATGTATATTTTCTCTATTCCCTAATCTCTTAATTTCATTCTCTTACCGTATACTCTAACCTCCCAATCTATTTTGTTGTAGGTTGTAGCTCTTTTGATAATGTCCTAATCTCTCAATTTAATTCTCTATGCTTTGTTTCCTCTTTGTTCATTTGTCGGCTGTTGCATATTTTGTGGCTTGTAGGATGTGGGTCTGTGGCTCTGTGCTCTTATATATTCTTTTCATTTTTTGATCTTCACTCTTCGGAAACACACACACAATTACCCAAATTGACATAGTGACAATGTGAAACAATGGAGTGGTGAACACACTCTCTTTGTTGGCGCCTTATCTGCGAATCGTTGGTCCTCACTCCACTGGTGCTGCATCTGTGATATTTATTTGGCCCGACAGGAGCTAGACAGGGAGAGAGAGGGATTGCTAGCCCACAATAGTTCATGAGAGTGTGTATTAAAATGAATGGTTGTTGTTACTACCGGAGATCCATCCACTAACCTCGAAGAGCAATGACTTCCCTTTCGAAAACCAAGAAAGGTAATGCGAGAGGGGACATGGGTTGTAGAAATAGCTCATAACCGAATCCCTTCTTCTTACAATTAGTGACTATTTATGGATCTTAAGGCTTGCCCCACGGGCAACCTATTTGGGTTCCCGACATGCCAGATATTGGCTCAGGCAAGTCAAGGGCCTACCCGCATTAAATATGTTTAGGCTATCTGTCGACGTGCCTTTACCATCTCTTGATGTCATTGTTGCTACCTATGCCCCATATATCCCTACCCCATCCTGAGTCAAACTCAATAGCAGACTACATATCACACTAAGATTATCTCGATTTCCACAAACAAGGCCTCTATTTCCATTGCAAGTAGTCGTCCTCCCCACTTACAAATGTTCAGATAAAGAATTGCGTCAGCTACTCAACACTGAAGGCGAAGACGCCCCCTTACTGACTTTGAGTCTCTTGCACTTGAGAATCTTTTCCCTAGGACTAGAGCTTGTGTGTAAGGTCGACTTTGATGAACGACATATTGATACAAATACACACGGTGGTCAATGTCATTGTGATTACGGAAGATCCAGAGCCGTCTCTTCATCTATCATCAATTAATCATTCAGTATGATGTCTTTATGTTTTCCCACCTCTTTAATGGACGTTTTGTTAACTTCTCATTTAAGAGAGTGTCCCTTATTTAAGGGAGAGTAAATGTGTATTTGAGAGGATCTTATCTAGTGTTTTGTAACTCTCCTTGGAGAGGGATCCTTCTGAGTAACCAACTTCCAAGTGATTGACGTGAGTATACTTTGTGAGGTTGTATCCAATATTCAATTAATGTGCACTCCATCCTATTGGTTCCTAGTGTGAACAAAATCGGTACAAACATTTTCGTTCTTCATGTAATCTTTGATAAAATTCTTGTCCACCTTTACATGTTTGGTCATATGACAACTTTGTTGTCAGAAGAAAGGAAAATGAACTAATCTTCAAGGAGTTCAAGGTGATGGAGGATGAATCTCAACCATCTTCCTTTACAAGGGTCTTGTAACATAGCTCTATATTATGCTTCTACACTGGATATCGTCATAGCATCTTGTTTTGTACTTCTCAATGTCACCAAATAACAACAACAATATACAATATACTTAAATTTTCAAGTGGTTATTCCTCAATAATTAAATTTAACGTTCATAAGCTTTTTTTATGTATCTCAAAACCTTATGTGTTACTTCTTGGTGTTAGATCGACACTTACGTAAGCATATCGAAAAATAATAGATAACGGTTTATGTGGGTCCATAACAAGCTCCTAGTATAAGAAGTACAAATCACCATAGTTCATACCATCATCAATGCTTTGCTTCGTAGCCAGATCCTTAAAGACACAAATCAGGGAAAACGTTATGGAACAATTCAAAGATCGTGTCAAGTGATTAATAAAAAATAGATTGCATGGAAATGAGGGAATATGTAAGACATAAGAAAGAAAGAAATACCGAGAGGGCATGGAATTTTTCCTTTTCCCTTTATTAGTGTTGACGAGAACTTGAGTTGGAGGAGCTCTGTTGGGCTGGGCGTGCCTTCTCCTGCTCTGGATGAGTGCTTCTGGACGACGAATGCTCTGTTGGAAGACAAAGGCCCTGCTAGATGACGAAGGCGGTCCTGGGAGTTGCGAGGCTTCGACGAGTAACAAGAAGGCTTTACAGGTTGGCAGAAGGCTTTGATGGGTAGATGGAAGGATTTGATGAGATACTGGGAAGATTATGATAGTGCAACGATCCTTGGAGCTCTGATACTAGGTCTGCGTTAAAGAAAAATGTTTTTTTTTAAATTAAGAGTTTTTCTTCTTAGTTTTTACGATACACTTATATACATATCTCCTCGTACCACTACAAATAATAATAAAATATTAACTTAACTGTTTTCCTTAGGATATTTTTTCTATTTATATAGGAGTCATGGTTCATTTGAGGGGATCAAGGTTTTGATGATTTTACCCAGGAGTTGTTAATCACATAGGGTTGTTGAAGCTCTAGTCTTCCCTAGAGGTTCCAAAGCCCCCGTGCTGTCGTCGTCCCCTTTCCTTCCCACCATTGGCCACTTTTTTGTACACTTTTGACGCTCCTCCCATACCCCCTCCTAATTTCCCACAAAAAAACTCCTATTGGACCCTACTAACAACCCTAAGGTACCACACCTTCCATTTGATCTATATCCCCACCATCTCTTGATCCATACCGCCCTACCAACACCAGCCAAACCTACACCCAATCCTACGAGCCACTCCCTCCCTCCATCGATAACCACCAAGCCATCCAACAACCCACACTCCCTTCGACATCCGAATTCCTTCAATTAACGCCAAATTCACCAATCACTTTCCTTTTCCCAGGAAACCTACATCAACGCAACTCACTTGACCGGTTGACCCAAAGAAAATAAAAAGAATCCGCAAAGGTAAAAAAAACTCTCATTCTAAGAATCAATACAGGCTGTCTGACAGGCAAAATACATGGCTCCCGTATAGGCACGATGGGCACCATGCCAGGCAAGACAAGAGCTTTGATGAGACGGAGGAGCTCTGTTGTGCAGGACATGCTCTCTACTGGCCTGGATGATTGCTCTTGGATGATGAGGTTTGTTGACGACGAAGGCTCCATTGGACAACGAAGGCAGTCCAATGAACTGTCGTGGCTTTGACGGATTGCGGGAAGGATTCGACGAGGTCCGTGCAAGGCAGTCCTTGGAGCTCTGAAATCAAGTGGGCGTAGAAGGAAAACAAATTTTTTTTAATATGCTAGAATTCCCACCATACAGTACACTTATATTCATACCTTCTCATAGCACTGCACAATATTGTGTTAGAAATAATAATAAGATATTAATTCAATTATTTTCCCTAGATTTTTTCGTAATTTATTTGCGCATATGAGTTTATTTTAGGTGATTGAGGGTTTGAGGATTTCACCTTGGAGCCACTAATCACATAGGGTGCCGAAGCCCCATCCTTCCTTTGTTGTTTCTCATTTATAAACTAAATTTTCATGGCATATTGGTTAGATATTATCATAATTTTCCCATTGGTGTGGGTTCAAGTTCCACGCCCAACATTTTTTCTCTTTAATTCCAAAAAATACAAAACTAGTTGGGTAAAATGGGAATAACATATTAAAATTATTTTTTTTATATTTTTAAATATAAATATCTCCGTTATGAAAAATTAGGGGTTGCAATAGTTTTTTTAAAACTTACAGGGAATCAAATGTTTTTTTTCTAAAATGTAGGTGTGCTTCAAGTACTCTACTCTTTTTCTTAATACGTTATTCTTACAATTAATTTTGCATAATCATTTCACATTATATTTTCTTATTTCATATTATAAAAAATTGTTAAAACTTTCAACAAATTTATTAATTGATTGTTTTTATGCTTTTAATGTAAATTTATTAAGCATGAAACAACATATAATCAAATCAGTCAATGATATTTAGCTTTTAAATCCTCTTTATTTGCAACAAAATTTAGTGTTATATAAATACAGTTATTTTATAATATTAAATATATTTTACAATGCATCTATTTGTACTTGTTATTAATAATCATAGCGTGTTACTAATTTTGGATGTTCTTCGAATTTATTTTGAAATGTACGTTACTCCTTGTTCGTGATGCAGGACAGACGTCACACATGTCTGTCACCCTGAAGTCCCACCAAGGGGCCCACCTTGGAGTCCACCAAAGATGCTTTTATCAGGGATGCAACCCATACACTCCAACCAGCTCTCCGCCTCCTATGACCAGGAAACGATAGGTTGTTGAGGCCCGGTATCGAATACCAACTGATCTGCAACTCAGTTGGTGATGAGAGTTCTGGTGAAAGAGTCTTATGTAAGAGGTTGGGTGTTCGATCCCGAACCTCAACAACCTACCGTTTCCTGGTGATGGGAGGTGGAGAGCTGGTTGGGGTGTATGGATTGCAGCCTTGATGAAAGTCACCTTGGTGGACTCCATGGTGAGCCCCCTGGTGGGACTTCTGGGTGGCAGGTAGGTGTGACGCCTGTCCTGCATCAGTTCGTCTACTTGTTATGATAATGTTTTCCTTAACATATAATTTTACTTAATATGCATAAAAATAAATTTATTTATAAGACGAGTGACAGGCACGGGCCTCCAACCCTTAAGCACAACTTGACAGTACCCGGCTCGTGGAGGCGGACATCACCCCTACGGCTCCGTGCAACAGTACCCGACGGTTATTTAATTTATTAAAATATGAAATTTTATTATAAAATACTTTTTAATTGTTTTTTTTTTAAAATTCCTACTCTAATTTAATAAAAAAACAAAAACTTTTAATTTTTTTTTTAAAAAACAGGCCCTGGGGGGCCGCGCGATTCATGTGTGTCTAACTATTACAACAAAAAATAAAAATTATGAGCACACATTAAAACACGTCAGAGAACAACATTGATTAAAGGAGATGAAACAGAGAGAGAGAATGGAAGAAGAGAGAGAGAGAGAACTCAAACCGTTTAGGAGGAGGAGATTCCTTGTCGTGAGATGTGAGGGAGGAGGAGATGGCATGAGTCGTGTGGAAAAGGCGATGAAGCCATTCTAGCCATCAATTAATGTGAGATTGCTAATGACAAAATTAGAGAAGGGTTAAAGATTACCATGGAACCTTGAAGAAGAGAAGAGAAGCTCAAGCAGAGGTTGCCCTTTTCAAGACATCCTCGATGTCGGGGTTCAATTGATGTGTACATGCTCATCTTGACTTTGAGGGAGGAGGAGCGGCCATGGAACCGTGAGGTGTCAAGGAGGAGGAAGCTGAGAGGAGAGAGAGAGAGTGAGAGAGAGATGAAGCTGAGAGGAGCTCGAAGCATGGCATCGAGGAAGAAGAGATGAAGCTCCGTCGGAGGAGGAAGGAGTTGAGGCTCTCGCTGTGAACGTTGGCGTGCGGAGGAAGAAGGAATCGAGGCATGCCCTTCTTAAAAACCTGCAGTCATAATAATCCACTTCCACCACCGCCCCTCTCCCCCTCTTGATTTTAGCTGAGTATATTAGGGGATTGGGAATGAGGAGGGGGAGGGAGGAGAATTTTGGGAAATTTTTTACTTGCAGTTCACGATTGTACAATCAGGCAGTCAAAATTAATTGAATGAATTTTTAATTCATGGCTATTTGCAGGCCTTGTATATTTTTTTAATATAGTATAGATGTAGAAATTCGATATTTAAAAATATACTCAATATATGTGTTTGTCGCACGTTAGAGAAGTATTTATACACTCCACCTTTTAAGGCGTCCTAATAAGTCACTACTCATTAGAGATTTACCCATCATTAATAAGTTTGTCGAGGTTGAGAATGCTCTTGGTGGCTCAATAATAATAATAATAATTATTATTATTATCATCGGTGCTCTAGGTGAAATTCAACATATTCTACTATTGTACCTAATTGTTAATGTCACATGCGATTATTTGAGTGATCATCGCACCTGCGATGAAATTTTCTACAGCCTACCCCTGAACCTCATGACCATGCTCCTCTCTTCGTAGTTCGTTATTGCACTATATGACCTTTCTGTAAGAAGTTCGATTGTTCATTATTCACATCGGCTGCATGATTATTTACATATATTGAATGACTCGCGTATTGTATGATTCACATTTATTGTATGTTTTGCATCCTTTGCACGGACTACATGAATTTTTCCAACGTAAGATTGCAATAAGTAATAAAAATTATAAAGTTTATGCAGACATTCACAAAAGAGAGAAGAAAGTTAGAGAAGACGAGCAAGTAATGATTAAAATTAGAATTGATATGTTCCCTCAAGGAGAAGGGACCACTGCTTTAAATATTCTCCGACGTGTCCAACATGTTATTTTTGAGGGGGGGGGGGGGATTTTTTCATCTAAAAAATAGATTGTCATACAATAAAAAATATTGGTCAACAAATCCAAGTTTTAATAAAAATCCATTTGCATCATACTTCTATAGTTATCAAGCTATCACATTTTATTATGGTTGTAAATATCAGATGTCTTCTGAACTTTATTGTCAGATTATCGATATTTTTATTAAAATTATTGCTATAAAGATAGAGAGAATTAACCGATATTTTTATAACCAAATCGATAATATTTGTCAACAAATCGATGTTTTTATAATTGGAGATCGGCCATTTCATTCTTTCTTTTTACTGAATAAAGCAAATTTAAATAAATTTAAATAAAGAGTTTTAATAATAAATCTTAAAAGCTAAATGATAACAAACTTTGTTTAGCACGGATCGTTTGATTCGTGATAGGAGTGAATCAACCCACCCTCTGATACCAAACTGATGTAATCCAGTTTTTTTATTCGATTTTAAATTAATAAAATTCAAGTTTTCTTGTAAATTTGCATTGCAAGAGAGATTTTCTCACATAATAGTAAGTGACATTTGATCCCGGGCTCACATACATGCATAAATCTAGACATTTAAACGTTGAATAAATATGAAATAACGTTCCACAATCAAACAATTAGAGAAAGAAATGTGCGGATATGAAAATTAACGACAAATAGGTTCAATATTAATTAAGGACAGACTCTGAAATAACTCATATAAACATAGCATAATATTATTTTAACTCATTACAAGACAAGAGATCGGAAGGGGTATACCTTAGATCAAGAATGCAATGTCAGAATCATGTGGTAGGGAAAGCAGATTGATGTCAGAATCATGTGGTAGGGAAAGCAGATTGATGCATGCGGGTGGTGGATAGAAGAAGGAAATGAAGGTGGAACCGGGGTGAGTCGATCTCATCGGAGGGTTGAAGTGAGCTGGTTGCCGGAGCCCACGGAGGCTAGTGACGGTGGTAGTCTCAGCTTTTGGAAATGATGCGGAAAGGGTGACAGAGCTTTGGGAGTGGCTGGTTGATTTCGCCGAAGCAGGAGGGGTCGCCGACCGCAGGGATCGTCCGAGGAATGGTCGCCGAAACTCAGGGGAGTCGGCGACGACGGTGGTGACGTCCGAAGACGAAGCAAAGTCGAGCAGATGGATGGAGCAACTCGCTTGGATATGAGGCTTGGCTGGGCTCTCTGGAAACAAAGGAGGTTTGCCTTTTCCCGATTTAATCCAGCATGCCAAACCAGGATTTCTGGACTGGTTTTATAAAGGCCCGATTCCTCCCCTTCATTGACATTACCTTATACAAAGGAAGTAAATAACTGATATGAATATAATTTATTTATTGAAGGGATTCTGAGTATATACTTCCCAATCAACCTTTTTAAATTACTATAACTTTCTTTATTTGTAGAATGCCTACAAAGTAATAATTTGATAATAATTTTAATTTCAGTGCTTGCCCTAATTACTATTTTACCCATTTAACGAATATTTTTATTCAAGCACTTATTGGACGATCACCCCAATAAGCTGCACAAAAATGCGTGAGTGACATACACCAAATAAAACATGTGCATGCTAATAACGTGCACGAACAAGAGATAAATATGCGCGATACATATGCGAATAAAAAAAATAAAGATAAGTTGTGATGATGCGACGCAGGTTGCATCAATGATACATGTCATAAGGGATATACGATAAGTTGTGATGTTTTCCTTTGTTAGGGGAATCTCGTTATTTGGAGAAGCAGAGAACAAAATGTGGTAGCAAGGTCTAATATAGAAGCAAAATACAAAGCAATGTCATAAGGGATATACGAGAAACTTTGGCTTCAGTCTATAATGCAGGACCTGGGGAAGGAAATCCCATACGTCTCTATTGCGACAAAAAAGCTGCTATCAACATTGCCCGCAATCCCGTTCAAAATGGCCGAATAAAACAGGTTGATATTTCATCAAGAACCACTACGATAAAGGTACATCTGCACATCGTTCGTGCAATCCCAAGATTAGCTAGCCGATATCATTACCAAAAACCTGAGTTGTGACACCCTCACTGATAATATCTCCAAGTTGAGACTGAGCGACATAATCCCATCTTGGGTGGAGAGTTGAATTAAACCCATTGTAAATGCCCATTTTAAAGGCCCAAGTCATTTTGTTTTTAAAGGCCCATCTTGGGTGGAGACTCCTCTTTTATGGATATGTAATGGTGTCATGTGATACCTTATTTTGATAGTTGGGAAAATAATATTCTCTTCATCTCAACTGGCCACAGCATCACCTAGCTTTAGCTCGGCTTTCGGCCATCTGAGGTAGGAATGGCTGGTCGTAACATCGATGAACAAAATCGTGTGAAGTGCGGTTTGAGAGAATATTCAGTTCTTTGTTGACCATGTAATAAACTTCTACCAAACAGGATCATTGATTACCATAGAGTTGAATCATGAAGTTTGATTTTGCTAATAAAAGCATAGTCGATCAAGAAGTGATAAATTACATTTATATAGTCTTGACTCTACTCTTCCAGCACAGGAGAATGATTCATAAAAAAATGCATCTATGTGGTAATTGACAAAAAGAATCTTGATTTAAGATCCAAACATTTTGGTGTAGCATTTTTTGGGGCTTGGCCTGGACAAACTTTTCATTGTAAGAGGATTCATGCTGATGATATTTGGCATTAGCCCATTTTTATTCAAAAGCTATTTTCTGTAGAATTTCTTAATCCACCGGGGTTTTTCACAGCACACAATGCATGAACTACGGTAAGTAAGATTTGTAAAGTCCGTAACTTTTTGAATGCCTATGTGCGGATTGTGTTTGTTTGCCATGGAAAGCAGAAAAATTCTGTATCTATGGTATTAAAATTTTGCATCTATAGCTGTAGATCTAGACAACACTTAAATCAACAATCTTCATGCCACTCATTGGTAATATACTACCTGGTGAATGGCTGTAAAAGTAAATGTAAAGTAAGGATGCAACATCTAAACTTGCACTTTTGAGATCATTTGGAGGTCATATCCAGGATTCAACAGTGTAGTTATAGTTGAAGGAATTTGCTCCGCTAATGTGAGATTGTATGTCCAGAGACTCAAGTGTATCTTCCTCGTGTTTTACCATGATCTGCAAATAGAAATTAGCATATTCAGTTACTTGTCACCAGTTAAATTGCATTCATCTCAAAACCAGCTATTTTTAGTTCTGCTGATTTTTCTGATGGTCTGCATTGCTATAGCTGTCCCAAGTTAGAGTTTAAATAGACAACTATTAGCTCTGAAAGAGCATACATACATGGACAGTGTTTATCTTTTGTAAAGTTTTCTTTGTACCTTAAGTGGTCTGTATGGAGAACTTATTTTGTTTTTCAATTTATACTCATTTGTTATTCCATCAGGCCAGTTATTGTCTCTCTGTAAGGGGCATAATAGTTTTTCAGGGCTGTGAAATTTATGTTCGTTTTATTCCACTATATTTGGCGTTCCATAGATTCTAATCTACCCTTCAACATGTGTATTATTAGGGTCATTTAGTTTTCTTTTTTGCATTTTGTAAAGACCCTTATCTTATTTATAGGATTAGGTTAAGATCGCCTTGGGATCTTATTCTGAATTAAGTTCAATATGATACAATTTTGATTTTTATTTTAATTAAATCTAGTTTGATTAATAACATTTTGTAAATGGAAAAAATTGAATTTATCAAATTAATACATTTTCTTCCAAATTGAATTATTTCTCAATTAAATTAAGCTTGATTAATAATTCTTAATAATTAATTAGAATCAATCCAGACATTTAATTTAAAGATTAATTCATTCATTCATATTGTTAGAAAAGAATATGTAAAGGCCCATTTAAGGGCCCATCTTAGGCCTTGTTCCTCTTCTTGTAATAGTCTCACATCTTGAAATTGGGTCTCTTCACTCTCTTCTCTCCCTATATATATGTATTCATACTTGTATTTACATACACAAGAAGTATATGCAAAGGTTTACAATTTTCCAACCCTTTGTGCTCTTTTCTCTACATGGTATCAGAGCCAGCGATCCCTCCGGGCGGTCTCTGATTCTCTAACTGCAGCCCTCTGTGATGTTTGCTAACCGCAACCCCTCGGCGGATAGAACTCTTCTACCCGCAACCCTTTGTGCGGCTTCCTATCCGTTTCCCTCAGCGGATAGTTTTCTTCTGACCGCACGATTCACGTTGTGCTGCTCCTTGTCTTCTAGACTCGTGTCCCCTCGCTTTTATAGACTTCGCTGCTAGGACCCACCGTGCGGCTTGTTCTGTGTTCGACACGGTCTGCTTGGTTCGTCTCATTCTGTCCGCTGCTTTCTTGCCTCATCGATTTGCCTCTTTTAGCCGCAACGGTTTGTCTCTTTAAGCCACAACGGTCTTCCCTTCCGAGCCCGCAACGGTTTTGCTTGCCGGTTTCTGCATCTTTTACCGCCCTAGCCTTTTTCT
Source organism: Platanthera zijinensis (assembly GCA_039513925.1). Taxonomy (NCBI): domain Eukaryota; kingdom Viridiplantae; phylum Streptophyta; class Magnoliopsida; order Asparagales; family Orchidaceae; genus Platanthera; species Platanthera zijinensis. Next base: position 3,889,071 of record CM077088.1, read on the forward strand.
TCAGCGGTCTCTTCTCATCCTGCCGCGGGCTTTTCTCAGCTCGCTTGCTCCTCAGCCCGCCGTGGTCTTTTTCTCAGCTCGCTGCTTCTCATCCTGCTGCGGTCGTTTCTCAGCTCGCCGTTGAGTTTTTCCCTGTTCGCAGCGCTTCAGCCCGCCGCGGCCTTCTCTCTATTAGTCGTTGCCGATCTTCTCACTAAGGCCTTGCCAAGTGCTCTATTTTATCAGTTCTTGTCCAAGTTTGATGTCTATGACTTGTACGCTCCAGCTTGCGGGGGAGTGTTAGAAAAGAATATGTAAAGGCCCACTTAAGGGCTCATCTTAGGTCTTCCTCCTCTTCTTATAATAGTCCCACATCTTGAAATTGGGACTCTTCACTCTCTTCTCTCCCTATATATATGTATTCATATTTGTATTTACATACACAAGAAGTATATGCAAAGGTTTACGATTTTCCAACCCTTTGTGCTCTTTTCTCTAAACATAATTCAGCATTTGAATTTATTTTGATATACAATGGATTTCCGACTGCATGATCCTTCCGCTCTCCTTCAAGGTAGTAGTAGTTTCACAACAATTTCCGATTTAATTACTTAAATCTGTTAAATCTAATAAATTTGGAGATTAACTTTTTTATTTCTAAAGGCCTGTTAATTTTGTTTAGTGTCTAGCAGCATGATACGAAGACTTGGTCAAAATTACAAAAAGGAGAACAAAAGAGTCTAATAATACTGACATGCGACATACTAAATTAAGATATGATTATATAAAGATAATTAACAAATTGACACCATTGCTTGAGTTAAATGTCTACTTGTGAAGATTGTCTTAAAAGAAAGATGATTAAACCTCCATTTGTGGAATAAATGTGGCACTAACTCATTGGATTGAGACAACCTGATGTATGTGGCCCACTAAGTGTTGGTGCAAAAGGGAAAGAGTCTTCATCACGTTTTTCGCAGATTAATCTAGTATGCTCACAGACAAATTTGAAGCGCTCCCTTTGATGTGTAGGATTCCTTGTAGATACAAACTTGCATGCTTGATGATAATCCTCAATATTAATCCAAGGTGGGAGGTACTTCAGTTCTGTGGTGTTCGTGTCCTTCCTCAGAGACGATGGAGCGTTTGAATCGACAGCTAACTTCTCTCGATGGACTCTGCGTGGAATCCTTTTCAGAAAACGATGAGAAATGAGGATCCCGGATAGGACCGGACACCTTGATGGCGGCTATGGACGGAGAACTACTATTGTCTCTCTAAATGTTTGAAAGGGGTAAAGCGGCCTGCAAAGGCTTAGAAGATAGTTAAAAAGTTATTTATTGAGATTAAGGCATCGTTTGGCACTGCGGTGGAGGTCATGAACACAGTGGTTGTGAACCGTAGTTTGTGAACGCCCGACTTCACCTAAGGAACTTCGTCCACTTTTATGTTCAAAATTAGTTTCCTTTTCTTGTTGGCGGTCATAACATTGACTAAATGTATGGCCCTGTTCAAACGGAGCCTAAATGTATTGCCCCATTGATACCTTCAGTTCTTGCATCGCCAGTCCGTCGACCATTATCAATGCAGTTGAAAACTTGTTCCTGTAACTCATCTTCTCATTTCTCCGCTCAACATTAACTACTGCACATATCATCAGAAACATCGGTGTTCATCATAGTCAAAACATGTTGGAGGTTGGACTAACAGTCTCAACAGAATGGATACAACAGTTGTATTAAAAGAGTTGTAACTTCACATTGACTAAGGCTTTATTTGGCGCGGCGGTGGCGGGAGCAGCCGGCGGGTCCAAACGGAGGGGTCGAACCAGAGGCACGGAGGCGGGGATCGAAACGGAGCAGCGCCACCACTTTTCCTCCTTGCTGCGGGTCCAAACGCGGCAAACAGAGATGGAGGTTCATTTGATTTGCCGCCGTGCAGCAGCGTTTGCTCCAAACGCATCCCCTAAATGCTTAAACAGATGAAGCCTAAACTTCAATGGCGTGCTGCTAGATACTAACCATGATTTGCAGGCACATGATAATTAGAGAGTTAATTATTGAGACTAATACAAATTATTGTGAGCCTTCTGCCAGCTTAGATAAGAACCGAGGAGGAAGTCCATTTTTGACCAAAATAATTTGAAATGCTGAATTATAGAGCTGATTCAAATAGTTAGATTTTAATTAATCTTTAAATTAACTCAAATAATTACATTAATATATTATTAAAATTGGATTGAATATTAATTTAATTTGGAAGATTCAAATTTATTATTTTTTTCTGAATGGTACTATGTAATTCAAATTGGAACCAAAATTGGATTTAAATTCAAAAAACCATTCCAACAACTCATCTCCCTATCTCCCTCTCCTTGTGGTCTACAATTTAATGAGTATAAACATGCCACATTTATGTAGTATTAAATTGTTTTTTCTTGAATTATTAAATTGCTCCTTGGCGAGACACTTCAGAAAAAAAGGGTTTTAGGTTGAGCAGGGCAAAAATGGAGTATATGGTGCTTAAATTTAGCAGTGCAAGAAAGACGGATGACTTTGGTATTGAGTTGGGTTATGAAGATATTTCCAGTAATGAGTGTTTTAAATATCTTGGATCAATAGTTCAAAAAGATGGAGGTATTGATAAAAATGTGACACAGAATTCAAGCAGGTTATTTGAACTGGAGAGGCGCATCAGGGATCTTATGTGATCGTAAAGTACCATTAAAACTTAAGGGCAAGTTTTACCGTACTGCAATTAGACCAGCGATGTTTTATGGTTCTGAGTGTTGGGCGGTGAATTGTGTACATGAGCAAAAAATGGGAGTTGCGGAGATGAGAATGCTTAGGTGGATGTGTGGACACACGAGACTAGATAAAATTCAGAATGAATGTATCAGGGATAAGACTGGAGTAGCACCAATTGTAGAGAAGATGCGAGAAGCTCGACTAAGATGGTTTGGACACGTAAAAAGGAGACCATTAGAGGCACCTGTTAGGCGTTGTGACACTAGACATGTTAAACGAGGGATGAGTAGACCAATAAAGATTTGGAATGATATAAGGAAAGACATGATGTACTTAGGCATTAGTGAGATTATGACAAAAGATAGGGCACAATGGCGACAAAGGATCCATATAACCGATCCCACTATAGTGGGATCAAGGCTTGAGTGTTGTATTATTAAATTGCTCCTTGGTTTGAAGATCTTTGCCACGACTGGTGCTCAAATCAAAAGTCAAAGAGAGTTGTCTCATGAGCCAATCCTAGCTCGAATCAAACTCGTGTGAGCTAATCTGATGTCACATTGAAATGAACATGAATGTATGTACGAAGGAATATACACTCCTATTTTTGGGTTGAATCATTGTATAATATTGTTAGAATTCGGTGTGCATATAACGCATATTGGCGTGCCATTAGCGACCTCCTTTTTGGGATTAGTCCCACATCACAGAATCTGTTTTTGGGTCTCTCTCTTGTGTGTATATATAGAGGAGATATGTGTTGATGTAAACTAAGTTTATGAGAATAATAAAAGTTTTATTCCTCAATTTCAACTTGGTATCAAAGCGAGGTTCGAGAGAATACCGCAGAAATACCGTGATTTCAGCCATCACAATATTTTATTTCCTTTTGTCCAGAAGAGGCAAAATGAACGGCAGAAGAAGTGGTACCGCTCGCTGAGGAAGACTCGCGCGGCGGAAGAAGCATACGCGTGCGCAGAGCCTAGAGCGCGGCGGAAAGGAGCGCAGGTTTGTGAGTTCTGACACTGAATAAGCGCACATGTGGAATTACGCGAGTACGCGGTTCTGCTGGGAGTAGGCGCGCGGCAGGGGAGAAGAATCGTCGCACTTCTTACGAAGCAGGGGAAAGTTCCACACAAGTGCTACTTGCGTCGCTCTTCTTGCATCGCACATACGGGATCTAAGAAGTGTCCCAGGGGAGAAGTGCGGCACTTCTTGGCTCTTGCGCAGGAGTACACGTGGGATTGCGCGGTAGTCGGAGGAGGCCGAGGGAGGAGCGGCGTAGGTCGCGCGCGCCGGGTGGATTGTGGCAGTACGTGCGCAATAAGAGGAGCGGCTTCACATTGCGGGGGAGAAGCATCAGACGCAGCAGGCGCTGCTCGACGGCGGGAGATGGAGCGCGTGCTGCTGTCGTGGAGGAGCACGATGATTTCACTTCGATTCTCTGCGGGAGAAGGTCAGTGTCGAATGCACAATCTCTACGGGAGAAGGTCGGTGTCGAACGCGCAATCTCTGCGGGAGAAGGTCGGTTCCGAACGCGCAATCTCTGCGGGAGAAAGATCGTCTGGCAGCGGCAAGGGAGAAGGACCTGCACATAATCTCTGGGATCGTCCGAAAGAGGCGAGGGATCGTGCGATAGTACCCGCGGAGCGGATTACGCGACAAGAATTGTGTGTGCCTTCAATTCCCCTTCGCTCAGAGAGGATTTCCAGGGCCTATGACGCTGCTACGACTTAAGGCGTCTTTCCTGCATCGCGTAAAGGGAACGGATAGTGCCCAGTGCGAGGACTTCTCATTGCGCTTTTTGAAGAAATTCATTTGTTCATGGAGAAGTTGGTTGTCAAGATGAAGGAGGTGGCTTTAAAAGTATTCTTCGAGCTCCTGCGAATGTCAAAAGGCGATAAATTGGCTCAGTCACCGTCGCCTCTGGTAAAGGACACTCTCCGGAAGGAACCTAAGTCAAAAGGTGAGGGATTGGCTCATCTTCCCCTGTGTAGCTGAAGCTCGACAGACCAACTACATACTTAAGTTGGTCGTGTCAGGTGAAAATTACACTTTTCGGATGTAACCTGGAGGGCTATCTATCTGGCGAGAAGAGGGAGCCAGAGAAGCACTTGAATGGGTACAACGAATGGAAGACTACACACAGTCTGTTACACACATGACTCCTAAACCCAATAGTTGCGTCTATCAATATCATGGTGGATGGCATATAGACTGTAAGCGATGTTTGAGGGAAATTACAGAGGCTCTGTGCGTGAGCTGACAACAACATGCACGTGTTTCAGATCGAACGAAAGATTGAGGCTGTAACCTAGGGAGATCGCTCGATCCTGGAGTATGTCGTAGATCTTGAGCGGCTATGAGAAGATTATGATTAATTCTCACCAGTCATATGCTGCAAAGATCTTGAATGCACGAAAGGGGGGCGAGATGCTCAGCGGAGGACTATGCACTTTATGAAGGGGTTGAACCCGGCATTTGAGCAAGAGTGCGATGTTGCTCGCTCAGCCGAAGATTTCTTCCCTGGATGAGACGATCTCAGCCATGATGCAGGAGGAAAGCCGGATTAAACTTCAGTCTGGTGTAGTTGCACCCGTCGGGGAGAAATCAGCCATAATGGTAACCAATCCTAGGCCCGCAAGATACAAGAGCGAGACATGACAATGTTACAATTGTTGTAAAGTAGGTCATCTCCGGCTGACTTGCCCCAAGCCACCAAAAGAGCAGGATGCAGGTAGGCAGGGAAAAGGAGGCTATTGTGGTCGTGGTCGTGGTTGTGAACGCTTACTCCCAACTAATGTGGAGAAAGCAGAAGGGAGTGACTGATGATGCACTCATGCCAGATTCATCAAGGGGTAACATTGTCTCGTTCTCTCATTCAACCACGGGTACGAGAGAAACCATTACCCTCACATCTATATCCAATACTAAATCACAAGATTGAATAGTTGATTCGGGTGCTTCTCGATATATCACTGGGGTTGCTAGGGAATTCCTTTCGTATACTCCCCGAGGAGTCCCAGAGCAAATCCAAACTGCCGATGACACAACTCAGCCAGTGGTTGGTAAGGGTACCGTAAAATGTACCAACACTTTGACTTTGTCCAATGTTTTTCATGGTTCTTCCTTTCCCGTAAATCTCTTATCTATTGGTGTTATCATATCCCAACTAAAATGTGTTATCTTGTTTGATATTCCGAAGGTGATCTTTAAGGAGAAGGAGACCGACAGAAGACTTGGGACTGACACATGACATAGTGGTTTGTGGTACTTGAATAGAAAGAATATGGACTAAGCACTTTCAACCATTATTGAAGAAGCTGCAGAAGTCGGAAAGAGTGCGGAGGACATACTACTACTTCATCATCAGCGTATGGGTCATCCGTCTTTTGTTGTTTTGAGTTAGATGTATTCCTTCTTTTTAAAAGAGAAAATAAAGAAAAACTTGTTTGTGATGCATGTGAACTAAAAAAACACACAAGAAATTCTTATTCTAGTTCTGGAAGTAGAAGTTCTCATTCATTTAATCTGATACATTCTGATGTTTGGGGACCATATCCCATGACCACTATAAATGGATTTCGGTATTGTGTCTTCATTGACTGTTTCTCATGTGTGACTTGACTCTATTTAATAAAAAATAAAAGTGACGTGTTTGTTTGCTTCAAGGACTTTCATAAAGGGGTTCAGACAAAACATGATGCAGTCATAATGGTGTTGAGGTCTGACAATGAGACAGAGTACACCAACAGGGCGTTTGAAGAATACTTGTCCTCACAGGGAATCCAACATCAAACTACTTGTTCATACACACTAGAGCAAAATGGAGTAGCAGAACTGAAGAACATGCATCTTTTGGAAGTGACTCAAAGTATGATGATAATAATGAAGGTGTCAAAGTACTTGTGGGGACAAGTCGTGCTAACAGCAGCCTACTTAATCAATTAGATGTCCTTACAAGTATTGGATTAGAAGTCTCCGATTGAGATACTACGAGGGAAGAATGAAGATATTCTTCCCTCGTAGTATCTCCGGTTGTGTGTGCTTTGTGCATGATAAAAGACCAAATGTGGGAAATTTGGATCCAAGGGCCCTGAAGTGTGTTTTTGTTGGGTATTCAGCTACCCAAAAGAGGTATGTATGTTGGAGTCCGGTAGAGAGAAAGTCATTTGCCAGCATGGATGTCACGTTCAGAGAGTTTGAGTCATATTACTCTGCTTCGATTGACTCGCCTCTTGGAGAACCACTCGGTGTAGAAAATGAGACAAGGGGGGAGGATAGTTGTGGTGGTGAGAGGAGGATAGTGAGTATCTCATTGGCACTTGTGCCAATGGAATCAAAGTCTGTTGAGGCGCCGATTTTCGAGGAGAGAATCTGTTGATGATGGACCACAGACTCAGGGGGGAGTTAAGAGTGTATACGAGAAGAAGACAGCCGAGCGAGACTACAATGTGTACAATGCCACTTGTGTCAAGTCCCTTGCCTCTGTCTACTTCGATCCTTAAGATACATGCACCACCCACCACAAGTTCAAACATCCCAGCTAAGATAGCCCATCATCTCTCTATTCCCACTCGATCACTTACCGGTAAGACGAAGTTCCCGTAAGAATGTGGGAGTCTCACCTAACCTATATGGCTTTCCACATGACATTGCCTATTTTGTTTCCTACTCTCATATATCCCATGCACATAGATCATTCATTACATCTTTGGATATTGTTTATATTCGTAAGTGTTGACAGGTTGCTAAGAAGGATCTTCGATGGAAAGCTGCGATGCTAGAAGAACTTAACGCATTAGAGAAGAACAAAACTTAGAACCTTGTGTCACTACCACCAGGTAATCAGTTGGGTGCAAGTGGGTGTTCACAGTAAAGCAAAACCCATAGGGTTAGATCGAACACTACAAGGCTCGATTTGTAGCAAAAGGGTTACAGTCAGACTTACGACATTGACTATGATGAGATTTTTGCACCCGTCGGCAAAATGAGCACAGTACGGACACTAATATCCTTGGCAGCAACTGAGGGATAAAACTACATCACCTCAACGTAAAGAATGTCTTTCTTCATGGTGATCTACTCGAAGAAGTATACATGGAGGTGCCACCAAGTTTGAAACAAATCAAACTGTTGACAAGATGTGTAGACTCAAGAAATCACTGTATGAGCTAAAATAATCTCCTCGAGCCTGGTTTGACAGGTTTAGGAAAGCGATGGTTAATATGGATTATTACGGGCGATGACGAGAAAGACATCACTCAGCTAAAGACAAGATTGGGCAAGGAGTTTGAGATGAAGGATTTAGGGCAGCTGAAATACTTCCTTGGGATAGAAGTGGCTCGCGGTGCAGAGGGAATCGTTTTATCCCAACGAAAATATGTGCTAGATCTGCTCAAAGAGATGGGTGCGCGGGTGCAGTTAGCCTCGACGGTGGTTGTTTAAAAAGTGCACCAGGAAAGAGGTCAATCTTCCGCAAGAATGGACATCTAAATATAGAGAGCTATTACGACTCTGACTGGGCTAGCTGTGCAGATGACAGAAGATCCACATCGGGATATTGTATGTTTGTGGGGGGCAACTTTGTCTCTTGAAAAAGCAAGAAGCAGACTGTAATTGCGATATCTACAGCCGAGCCAGAATACAGGCTCATGACCTCGGGAGTAGGGGAGCTATTATGGTTGAAAGCCCTGTTGAGTGAACTCAAGATAGATTAAGGTTGATAGTGTTGAAACCGAGATTCGGCCCAACGAGAAGTTCGGACCCAAAGGGTGCAAGCTTGCACTTACTTCTACTGAAGAAGAGTGTTTGGCTAAAGATTTAGAACTAGACACAAATCCTATGCAACAGCGCGGAGGTCTCACCTCACACCCGGAAGTTCTTAGAATGTTTCCCCTCCCACACCAAAGCTGAAGCTGGGCACCTTGGAGAGCCTTTGAAGCCAACCAAAATTGACTAGAGGAGGAAGAAGCCAAAAAACTCCATCCCTCCAAAGGTACCCCTCAAGGTCTATTTATAGTTTTTTTTTAGCGGGGTCTGCCAATAGCGCAATCTCCCCTTTTGGTTTTACTATACACAACCCAAAACGGTCTGCCAACAACGTAACTGCAGAGAGAGAGTTTACCACTCGCCTGGGGCGGCAAGTGCTTGATGAGGCCTGCACTCGCCGTCTACCTTGACTCCGGGCGAGTGCGAGTCAAAACACTCCACTCGTCCCTTGCTTGCTCTCGGTCCATATCGCACGAGAGAGAGAGAGAGAGAGAGAGAGAGTTTACCACTCGCCTGGGGCGGTGAGCGCTTGATGAGGCTTGCACTCGCCGCCTGCCTTGACTCCGGGCGAGTGCGAGTCAAAACATCCACTCGCCCCTTGCTTGCTCTCGGTCCATACCGCACGAGAGAGAGAGAGAGAGAGAGAGAGAGAGAGTTTACCACTCACCTGGGGCGGCGAGTGCTTGACGAGGCCTGCACTCGCCGCCTGCCTTGACTCCGGGTGAGTGCGAGTCAAAACACCCCACTCGCCCCTTGCTCTCGATCCATACCGCATGAGAGAGAGAGTTTACCACTCGCCTGGGGCAGCGAGTGCTTGATGAGGCATGCACTCGCCGCCTGCCTTGACTCCGGGCAAGTACGTGTCAAAACATCCACTTGCCCCTTGCTCTCGGTCTATACCGTACAAAGAGAGAGAGAGAGAGTTTACCACTCGCCTGGGGTGGCGAGTGTTTGATGGAGCCTCCACTCGCCGCCTGCCTTGACTCTGGGCGAGTGCGAGTCAAAACACTAAACTCGCCCCTTGCTTGTTCTCGGTCCATACCGCACACGAGCTATGCGAGACTTAGTCACTCGCGCCCTCGGCTTGCCTTAACCTGAATGGTCCCTCCTGGCCTCGACTCCACTTCTAAGAGCCCCACTCGCCGAATACAGGGTTGCACGGACAGATGATATTGTAGTGTAATAGCAAGTCAACCATTAGCATTGCGAACAATCCCGTCCAACATGATAGAACCAAACATATAGATATCGACGGGTTCTTCATCAAAGAAAAGCTGGATGGTGGGATACTGAAGTTGAGTCATATCACTACGAAAGAACAAGTGGCTAATTGTCTAACCAAATGACTTAGCTCACTGGAGTTATGTAGATTGTGTGACAAGATGAGCTTAGTGGAGATCTTTCGCCCACCTTGAGAGGGAGTGTTAGAATTCGGTGTGCATATAATGCATATTGGTGTGCCATTAGCGGCCTTTTCTTTTTTGGGATTAGTCCCACATCACGTAATTTGTTTTTGGGTCTCCCTCTTGTGTGTATATATAGGGGAGATATGTATTGATGTAAACTAAGTTTATGAGAATAATAGAAGTTTTATTCTTCAATTTCAACTAATGTCATGTATATGTTAGATTGTTACTCTTTATTGGCTTGAATTGAACTAAAACTTTGAAATTGAGGCGCGTTTGTTTGGGCTTTTTTCATTGCAGTTTTTCTTTTACAAGTTTGGGTAGTAACCTCCCTTTGGAACCAACAATGCCCCAAAACGCTATTTTATGCCCCCTGGTTGATTGGATCGTTACGCTTATCTTGAATGGGTAGTTAGATCGGCTCTAGATTGGATCGTTAGAAGCCGCGCGGACGATTCAGGCTCTGGTTGGGACACTGTTGATGCTAAAGTCTATTCCGGTTTGAAAGGGATTGTGATCCAAATGGAGGCAAACCAGTACACCAAATAGTGCTCCATTTGCCACCGAAATGGAGCCAAATTGGTGCCCCAAAAAGAGCCTTAGAATACAAAGTGACCTTCCGAAAAACTGTGGGTTTGAGCCTTCAGGATCTATCTACCCAAATCTAAGGATTTAGCAGCATCTGCTGCTTCTTAAATCACATTTGATGCAGAGTTTAGTAATCAAACTGTGTAATTACCTCGTCGCATTCATCCTCGTCATCATACTCACGATGAGCTGAGCAGGGCCTCGGAGCTGCTTCTCCGAACTCGTCGTTCTTCGCAAACCTCCCCCGAACTCGAGGCCTGCTATCCGCTAGAGTTTTCCTGCATGCATACTGCCACATATATTTATTTTGTTTCGTTGTCAGTTGGTTGAGTGCTGCAGCAGCATAAGGAGAAAAAAAAGGTGCCCAGAACTTGATAGACCCTTGCTATATTCTACATATGGTGCGAGCTAGTTGAGCAAAAAATGAAATATAAGCCATATGCTTAATTGCACCTCTATTTATAAATGAGGCTCACCTTAATCTTTTTGCTGAAGTTTCTCTCGTTTCTCTTCTTCATGTATCTGTGTATCTTCTCCCTCCTCTCCTCCGTTGTCAGCCGACCGACCTTGTAGGTCGAATCGTCTAACCTCGATATATCGGATGTCGGCGATAATGAATTCGAGCTGCCGCTGCACCTTCCCGCTAGATACTGCCCGTCTCGCAATGCCTGCAAGTCTCCTGAGCTGTAGAGCTCCTGCATTGATCCGGGCGCATAAATCATTGCGTCGCATGCTTCCGCTGCCCCGGTTCTCGCCTCCGCCAGCGCCAATGCCCTATTCCCATTGCCGAAAAGTCCCATTTTGCCATCTCCGTAAGCCGACATTCCCGCTCTGCTAGCGTAGAAATCCCCGGCATCGAGAAACAAATTTGGTAGCAATGACGACGGATCCAAACCCATGTATCCAAGCGGAAGCTGGCTTACGGTTGGGACCGAAGGGTAAGGCGTGAATCCTGTGGCAATCATTTCATCGAGCTGATTCGTCGAGCACGGTGTGTACGTTGGGGTCATCTGATCGAGTTGATTCGCTGAGCATTGTGTGTAAGTTGAGTTCATGGGTAACATTGAGAGCGGCGGTGATGCCGAAATATTTTTTGGTTGTTGGATGTTGGGTTTTGGGTCCGGTAGAGACTGCGAGTCGAGAAGCCCGGATAAGACGAGGGATGAGTCAAAGGGAGAGTAGGTTGAGGTGAAGTTGTGATCATAACATGATAAGTCGGCGGCCTCTTCAATGGAGGCGCATGCAATTGTTGCTGTAGCGGCAGGGGTGGTTGCCGTTGAAATGGCTTTGGTGGTGTTAGCCGTCGGGGATGACATTTTTTGCGAATCAACGGTATCTTCGAAGAAGCCTTGGTCATAGATGCCAAAGATTTCATCAGATAAAGGGCTGGAGATGCAATCCTGTTACAATCAAATATTCAATTAGTTATAAAGTTGTTAAAATTACACACACGCACGAAGTGACAGACACGGGGCTTTGCCCCTACGACCAATCGCGACAGTACCTCAGCTACAATAGGTTCGGGGCTTCACCCCAATCAGTTATTTAATGCACCTTAAAATAAATATAATATTAATTAATCAATTTTAATAAAGTTGATTGGTTTAATGATAGCTCCTCAAAATATCACTTATATGCCTAATGAAAACTTTCCTTGAATAGATCGTTGACATGCCTAATGACAGCCTATCATAATAGGTGTAGGAGCTCTACTAAAAACTTCTAATGGATTTTCATCATTATTTTTAATTTTGGAATAGTGTAATTACTTGAATGAACATTGTATTTTAATAATAGATGTTATGAAATTGGGATAGTGTTTTAATAATAGATATTATGAAAATAATAAATAGATATTATGTTTTTGAAATTGGTTATATCAAATAAAATAATCAAAGTTATATCAAGCTAAGTGAACAATAATTTAATTTTTGTGTATGATTTGCCTTCTATTTAAGGAACAACTAAGCATCTGCAGAAGCTAATTAATTACCAATGATAGACCTATAATTAATTAAAGCTGGATTGTATTAAGGAGCAATAATTATCAGCTAATAATAATAATAAAGATACTGATCACAAGTGCAAAGGAACAAGTGCTTTTTGTACTTGGATGAACACCAAAGTGAGGATTAATATTCTCCACTTAATATAGGTCTTGTCTCATTGATATGGATTTGATTTTTATTCATCTTTTAATAACAATTGTCTCCTAATTATATGTGAGGATTAAATTTTGGGAGAATGTATAATTAGTTACATGAAATTACTGTTAAGATTATTATCAAAATGACTTTATTATTGTCTAATGAATTCAAAAATAAAATACTTCATAACTTCAATATAATTTAATAATCAAATTAACATAATGTACAGCATATGAATTATATAGACATAATAATCAAAAGAAGAAAATTTAAAGAGGAGAAATCTAGATAGAAAGACAAATTTTTTAAAAAATTGAAATAATCTCAAAATTATGAGTTTACATCATTACAAAATAAAGATTGTGCACTCAATTAATTAATTTGGGAAACCTTTAATTTGCCATCTTAATTTCGAATTAAAAGTTAGAAACAAATTTAAAAGATATTATTAACATATAATTTACTAGATTCTATTTGGCATTATGTTTTTCCTCCTTCCAGTTTGGAAAAAAAAAGAATATCATCATCATAAAATGCATATTTGGCACTGCCACTAGGGAAGACAAACTTAGTTTTGGATCAAAAAAATGAATGAATTTTCTTATAGGTGAGATTGAGGCCCCGTTTGGAAGGACTTTGTTTTCTCCTTGTCATTTTTTATAAAATCTTACCATCAATAATATTTTGTTTGCTTTAAAAAAGATAAAATAACTCCTTTTGAATGAGCTATGTTTGTCACTGATACAGAAAACGAATACAATATTATGAATGGTAATATTTTATAGAAAATGAAAAGGAAGAAAAAAGTACTTCCAAACGGGGCCTGAATGCTCACGAATGGAACGACGGTTCATCATCACGACGGATCTTTAATAATATTTGACAAACACCATCCGAACTTTATTGAAGGAGATCAATCGATCAAATATATAGACGAGAATATGATATTGTTAGTTTTATAAATTTAAATAAGTTATCCTCTCAATCTATATATCGAGGAATCCGTCACGTTTTTTTGTCTAGTTGCTGTCTTTGATGGTAAGCTCACCGAGGGTAAGAAGATGCCACTCCCATGCAAATATGCAATGAAGAAATCTCTCGATCTCATTCATGGCCGCGGATCAATTAATTAATCGAAGAATCAAAAATCATAATATTTATGAAATTTTATTATTAATATATAATATAAACAAAAATTGCACGTCGAAATTAATACTCATGCATGAATGCATGCCGGCCTGATACGTTTTCTTCAGGATCAAAATTGCTCGAAAAATAATCATAAAAGTAGCTAATTAAGTAAATTATTTAAGAAAGAAAAAAAAGGCAGAAATAATGAATGAAGAGAGTAGATTGAGAATGAATCACATGAATAGAGATCTGTTCTGGAGTTCGAATCATATCCTGAAGCATTTCTTCAGAAAGAAATAGAAGCGCGCAGCAGAGCTTAATTATGATATATATATATAGAGAGAGAGAGAGAGAGCGAGAGTCGCTGTGTATGTATTCCTTTAATTTCTTCTTCTTCTTCTTAGCTTCTTCCTCCTTCAATTCCTATATCTGTATGGGCCTGCATATATGTATGTAAGATCTAACTCAAACTTCAACACTCATGTTTCTCATATATATCTATTTATGAAGAGAGAGAGAAAGAGAGAGAGGGCAGATGAGGAGAAACAGGGCTATACATAGAAAGAGAGAGTAGAAGTCGGTCCTTGTTAGGAGAGCGGGGATGCCGGAATTCTATATATGGGGGGCCTGGGGGAGAGAGAAGGAAACGGACAAGTAACGGCCGTTAGATCCAAATTTAGTCGACGTTAGGTTAGGCCTCCGAAGTTACAGGGGGGCCGTCCACGTCCGCAGTCTTCCAGAGGGGCCAGAAAAGTGTTTGCCGCGTCAGCAACACGGAGTGTTCTAGTCGGGGGCGCGCAGGGTGCATATTTGGGGTACGCCCCTATGCTTAACTGAATACCAGCAGCCAGCCTGGCCTGGGATCATATGCTCTTGTTGACCCATATAACTAAAAATGAATATATAAATACAAACATACATACATCTCTCACCTACGTATATACAAGCACAAGATACGCATGTGCTTGAGAGCGCAAGGACAATACTTTCGCCACTCGAACTCCATTAAGAGCCCAAGGAGATGCTCGCATGAAATCTTCGCATTAACTCCTACTATAGTTGTTTTGGCAAACAAAATGAGCTTACACTTAGGGGTGTGCAAAAATAATCGAAAAATTGTGAATCAAACAGTTAGGGTCGGTTCCAATTAGGATTGGTCCGGGTATGATTCCTTAATGCCAGAACCAACAATTCTGATATGAACCGAGAATCAAACCAATGTGAACGGTTCGAATCCGGTTCTATATTTTAGGGCCGTGAGTCGGTTCTGTTTTCAAAATTTTGAAACCGAACTTATATAAGTCGGTTCTTAATTTTGGGTAGAACTGAACCAAACTGATCCGAATTGTGTTGATTTTTTTGATTTGGAACAGACAGCCTATATACAAAAAGAAAAAAAAAGGTAAATTGTTTTTTTTCTTGTTGCGATTAATGGGAGAGGTAAAATTTACCTTCCTGTATTGTGAGAATAATTTCATCATCCCGTGAGAAAAAGAACTGTTTATAGCAGTATTTGGTGAAAATAAAAGCAGCTCGCCTTATGTTTTGCGAGAAGAAGCTGCATGTGAGAGTAGACCACGGTCTCTCTCTCTTCTTTTTCTCTCTCTCTCGTGCACTCGGAGTAGTCGCCGGTCCTGAGTGTTTTTAATTACCGGCTTTGGAGGAGATATCTGCCGGCATTGAGAGAGGGCGTTGCCGCCGGGTTTGGCCGAGTTTGTCGCCGGCGTTACAGTGGACGTTCTTTGGAGTTGAGAGGCACGGTGTCGATGACGTGCGCGGGTTCATTTAGCCTCGGTGCCTCGGTGGTGGTTGTTCTCTGGTGGCGGCGTTGTTCTCCGGTGGTGGTGCAGTTGAACATCGGAATTCGACGTTGAAGGTTCTGGTGAACCTTGTGTCTCCGCGAGGCAGATTGCAGTCCAGATCTCAGATGTCCGCCGCGGATCATGCGTGTCTGGAGCATCCACGGCGTATTCGCCGGTCGGTCATTTTTCTCATATTTTCTAACCTATTTGCATTTATATTTCTATATATAAATTTTATGGTTATTTTTCTATGTTCTTTTTATCAGCGGATTTTATAACTTTGTCTGCGTGTGTACTGGATTTTACATTAAGTTGCACCTGTTGAAGCCGAGAAATATCTCAACCTCAGAAATCGGACTAGGCCACCTGAAGTTACTGGTCGAGCGGTCAGGAAGACGGTCTCTGGTCAGGAAACAGAAGCAAATTGCGCAAACAAGACCCCACGTAGCTGCGGCAGGAAGGTCCCACCACGTACCCAGTTGCTTAGGAGAAGCAACCCCTTCTCAACCAGATTGGCCGAGCTAGGTACGAAGGAGGCGAGCTTGAACAATAACGAGTCAAGAGCAGTTGTTGGAGCTCGCGAGGGCTCAGGCCGAGATTTGCTTGTCCCTCCCTCGTACCCCTGGGGTCCTATTTATAGGGAAAACCAGAGAAGGGGGGGTCTTACTTATACCCCCACCCTGGCGAGTTGGCGACTTCCCTGGGGAGCTCGCCTAGAAGAGGCGAGTATCTGGTCATAGTCGCCACCTGGCGAATATGGCCTGGGGAGCTCGCCATACTCGCCCGAACCTTCCGCGACCTGGGGTGCTGATCTGGACCCAGGTCTTGCTTTGTTGACTTTGACTTTTGATGACCTGGCGGTGGTAGGGCCCACCCTCGTCGAATATGGGTTGTACACAATCCCCGCTCTTTTTGGGCGACGTAGGAGCCCGGAAAGAATCATCCAACCCCTATTCGGCGAGCATCCCTGCCGGGTATATGGTCAGCTCGCATCGTCGTCTGCTGGTGGAGTAGTCTATAAATAGGGGGGCTTCGTTTTTGAGACGGTCCCTGGAGCTCGCCGAAGATGTCGGACGCTGAGCAGTTGTTGAGGGACAATCTCGCCGCCCTGTCTGGCCTCCTCGGCATAGCCAGGTCGAAAAGACCGCGCGAGGATGATCCTACTGCCTTGCCCCCGCCGAAGAAGAAGGCGAAAAAGGTCAAGCAGCCCGCCACTACGGTGGTCAGCTCGCCTCCACTGCCGAACCAGGTCGCCGCGGCGACTGAAAATCCCGTAGTGTCGTCCAGCACCCAGAGGATGTTGAACGACCTAGGGCTCGACGACCTCCCTGGGTCGACCCGGGGCAGCCCGCTGGAGAACCCGGGAGTGACCGAGGAGCTCGCGGCTGCGAAGGAGTTCGCGGCGTCTCAGGCCGAGGTCGTCACCGTGACAGGTCGCTACCTCGAACTCTTCCCTGCTGGGTTGTCGCCGCTCCTTTGCTGACTTCTTTTCTTATGCAGATTCTCCGATTGCCGCGGACGCGGTACTTGACGTCGTCCCCCTCAGCTCGGCGCCCTTACTCGCCCTGGAGGCCGGCAGGCCGTCCAAGACCGCCTACACGGTCAGGATAGGCCTCAGCTCGGGGAAGGCGTCTGGGGCGGCATCGGTGAAGGGCCCCTCGCCTGTGAGTAAGGAGCTGCCGGCGAAAGCCACTCCTGCCGGGTCATCTGGGCCGGCGCGCGAGGTTCCTCCGGCGAGTACGGCGGCCTCTGTCGTTGCGAGCGGCGGGAAGATACCCCCGGTGAGCGCTCCATTACCGCCGCCGCCGCCCGTGGTCGCCACTCCTGGCCAGACGCCGAGCACCGGCTTGCCCCCTCCGCCGCCTCTGTCTGCTCTGCCGAAGTCGGACCATCCGCGACCTCCTCCACCTCCTGCGCCGAGGGCTCCGCACCATTCTGCGAGCTCATCTCAAGCTCCGCCGCCGATGAAGAAACCGGAGAGGCCGCGGCCGCCCTACTTCCCTCCGCGGGTTGGAGACCCCGACTACGTCGACCGAGGGTCTGGAGAGCGCGGGCAGGGCAGGCCTGCCGATCTTCCGGGCAGCTCTTCGGGGAGGCGAGATACCTCAGGACGACCTCCTTCGCCGCGCCGATCCCGATCTCCACGCCGTGGTGAGCCTCCTACTACTTTGACTACCGCTCTGCTTTTCCTGTCCTGACGATCCACCTTCCTGCCTTGTCAGATCGCCCGGCGACCTCTGGGGCGCCTTTCATCGACGTCATCGGGCTGTCCGGGAGCGAGTATCGCCAGGCCGCCATTCGCGCCCACATGGAGCTGGAGAGCAAGTTCGACCAGCTCGCTATCTGCGATCCTCACCGACGCATCTCGGCTCTAGAGGCGAGGATGGCCAAGGTCGAAGGGCTCCAGTCGACCTTGGAAAACTATGAAGCTCGCTTTCACATGGTCAAAGAAAATGACCGCCAGCTGCAGTTGAACAACCACCGTCTGCAGCTGGTGCTTGACGAGCTGGCCGGCATCCGGGCGAGCATGAGGTCTGCTGGACGTCTGGCGAGGATGGAGGAGCAGCTCCGGCTTGGAGACGATGCGACAGCGCTGGCGACGGAGCATTACCGGCGTGCACGCGAGATTGGCTGGGCTGGGCGACATCCGCACCCTCCCAAGCGGCCGAGGGCGCCATAGTTTTTTTCTTTGCTTTTCGAATGTAACTCGCCTCGCGCGACTTGTATTTCCGGACATCTTATTTTTAATTTGATCAATTCATTTGTGTGCGAATATTCTTGCTTCTGTGTGCGCGCTTTATTTCTTGATGTGCCGAGCTTTAATTCACCTGATAATGTCGCAGGTTTATCTTCATCGTGCGAGCTCGTTAGATACTCGCCGGGACGGCTGACCCCCCCCCCCCCCCTTGGGCTTGTCATATCTATAAATAGGAGGGGTAGGTGGGTCATAAAGCGTATGTTGTAGTGACCTTCTTTCCTCCTGGCGAGTATCTGAACAACCAACTCGTCGCTCTTGTTGCTCACGGATCTCGCAAACATGGTCGGCGACGACGCCAGCGCTCGCCGACAGGCCCACGCAATTAACTTCGCAGACGCGGCTTTCAAGAAGTCCATAACCACCGAGAAGGAACTGGCGACCTTCAAAGAACGCTTCCTGCCTGACGGGTACTCGGCGAGACTCCCCACTCGCAGCGAGCGCCTCAATACCCATATTGAAGGTTCGCTTGTAATGTCGCTGCGTCACTTCGACGTTGGCCTGCGGCTTCCTTTCTGGCCGGAGTTCTGCGAGGTCCTGCGCTACTTCGGGATCGTCCCCGCGCAGATCAATCCCAACGGCGTGGCGATCATCATGGGATTCCTATGCTTCCTTCGGGAAGAGAGGATCGCCTTCGACCTCTCCGTCTTCCGCCGCATCTTCGCCTTTGCGGCGACCTCGGAGGGAGTCATCTTTTTTAGTAGCCACGTCTGCACCTTGGTCGGGACCGCGAATAAGGTCCACCGCTGGAACGAGCAGCTGGTGGTTGTCCATGGCGACTTCGGCGGTATTCTCGGCAGGCCGCACCAACCAGCTGACGTCGCCTTCCTTCCTCCCATCCTCGAAGGAGCTCGCGAGCAGCTCTTCGAATATTTCCGCGGTCGGCGCTTTGACGTCATTTTCTGGCGACTAAACATCAACGTGCTCGAGGCAGTCCACCCTAATGAAAGTAAGCCGAGCTCGAAATGCGCCCTGGTTATTCGCTCGCCCTTTTGCCGCTGAAGCTAACTTTGTCGCGCGTTTTGCAGTTTCCAACGAGCTTCCGGAGAAGCCGCTTCCTTTGGCGAAGGAAGTCGCCGTCACGCAGTCGGATGCTCGCCCCCCTGCCGACGTCGGGGAGAAGAAGAGGCCGTCCAAAGGAAAGTCCCGGGTCAGCTCGCCAGGCCCTGCGAGGAAGAAGGCGAAGGCATTGTCGCCCCATTCCGTCGATCGCAGGTCGCCGACGGATGCCCAGTCGCCCCACTTCCACCCCAACTACGGCCTCGGGCAGGGGGTGGTGGATTCCTACGGTCGCCCGCTCGTGACCTGGTCGGTGGAGGACAACTCGGTGTCGCTGAGCACCAACCTCCCGTCCTGGTCGACTGACTGGGAGGACAAGGGGGAGGCGTTCGCCGTCCTCCATGCCATCTATGGTCGGGTCGACGCGGAGTCCGTCCTGGAGCTGACCCCGTCGGAGCTCGCCCACCAGTCGGCCTGTGCGCTCGCTCGGTCTGCCGAGCTGGGTCACTACTCGGCGAGGAAGCTGTTGGAGACGACCGATGCCCTCAAGGTCGTCTCCAAGAAGGCCATCGACCTCGGCATGCAGTCAGTCCGCTGGAAGGACTTCGAGGTGAGCTGTCCTTGGGTGGGTTTGCTCGATTTGCTTCGTTGATAGATCCTGACGTCGATCATTTCGCAGGCTGCCGAGATAGAAGCGGCGAAGAAACTCTTCGAGTACGAGGAGAAGCTTGCCGCCTCCCAGGCCGAGCTGGAGGTAGCCCAAACCCGCGCAGCGGTGATGGAGACGAGGCTGGTCGCTGCTGAAGGACGGCCGAACTCCTCAACCCCGCTACCCGAGGACCCGACGCGAGTGGTGAAGCAATCACGCGTCCTCTGGGAGGAGAGATCCTCTGTTCGCCGCGAGATTGCGCGGACGGCGGGGAACGTCATACTCGCGCGCCTCAGGCTCGGGGGCCAGCTCGTCGAGGGGGAGAAGCCGCTCACTGTCGACGAGCTCATTCCCGAGCTGCTCGCCGAGGGGACTGTCACGCCGTATAGCGCGTCGTCGCCGACCAGCTCCGGTGATTCTGACAGCAGCGGTAGCGAAAGCAGCAGCGGCAGCGGAAGCAGCGGCGGCGAGAGCGCAGAGAGCGACGACTTTGCAGACATCGACGATATTGGGGATGATGAATATCGACCTGATACTGGCGACGACGAGTCCTAGTTGCTCGCCGATATTCTTTTTGTAAACCAAACTTTCGACTTAATGATTTATATAAAGTTTCGGTTTTTTCCTTTCTAACTGGATGTTACTCGCTAGACTCATAGGCTCGGAGAGGAACGCTCGCTAGGTCGCAGGGGGATGGTCCCGACATCGACCATCCGCTCGCCGGGACCTACTCGCCCCTGCACCCGGATACTCGTGAACCTGCTGAGATAACCGCGCGGGTGGCGTGTGGGACATACTCGCATGCCCCCCGGGGCTCGCTTACTCGCGCGGTTCCAGCTCGCTTCCCCGCATGGGATATGCTCGCCTACTCGCACGAGATCAGCTCGCCTGCTCGCGCGTGACGAAAATAGAACCGGGCTTAGTCGTCGACCATAGCCTGCGGACCCCTCATTCTCGTCATCGAGGAGATCGGCCGATTCCCGAGGAGAGGAGCTCGTGGGGATACCGGGCTTATGACGCTGCCCAACTCGAAGTCTTGAATTACAATCGAGGAGATCGGCCGATTCCCGAGGAGAGGAGCTCGTGGGGATACCGGGCTTACGACGCTGCTCAACTCGAGGTCTTGGATTACAATCGAGGAGATCGGTCGATTCCCGAGGAGAGGAGCTCGTGGGGATACCGGTCTTACGACGCTGCTCAGCTCGAGGTCTTGGATTACAATCGAGGAGATCCGCCGATTCCCGAGGAGAGAAGCTCGTGGGGATACCGGTCTTACGACGCTGCTCAACTCGAGGTCTTGGATTACAATCGAGGAGATCGGCCGATTCCCGAGGAGAGGAGCTCGTGGTGATACCGGTCTTACGACGCTGCTCAGCTCGAGGTCTTGGATTACAATCGAGGAGATCGGCCGATTCCCGAGGAGAGGAGCTCGTGGGGATACCGGTCTTACGACGCTGCTCAACTCGAAGTCTTGGTTAATATCCTGCATCTTTATATAACTTGGAGATTAATCGCAGAGATACCTTGACAAGAAAGAAACTCTCCGGAGAGATGCTCTTGACCCTGCCGAATCGGGGGATTGGCGTCCAGACCCGTTCCTAAGAATTTCTCTAGTCGGAGGAGAGATGCACTCGGGGAGACCTAGGCCGGCCTGCAAGGGGGGGGGGGGGCTGACCTCGGCCAACAATGCAGAGGCTCGGTCTTACAAGAGCGCTTAAAATCCCGAAGCATCGTCCCATCATCCGAACTAGGCTATTCAGTGAGAAAGGGTTGGAGTCCCGTATCCCGATTTGACTGTGAAGGTCGCTTCCAGGTACGATTAGGGTGGGGGTGGTGTTCATCGTGGGTCCTTTTCGAACGCACTCGGAAACACACCTCCCTCCGGGCTCGTCCATACCCTTTCTTTGGCAGGTTGTCCTGTCTTGTTGCTCGCTTGAGATCTTCTCCCTCTGGGTGTTTTACGAGGCCGGCCTCTCCTCGAGCCCGGGAGATCAGGGTGCAGATCTGTTCCTCGCAGGTCCTCCAGACGGAAAAGAGATGCACTCGGGGAGACATAGGCCGACATGCAAGGGGGGAGCTGATCTCGGCCGACAATGCAGAGGCTCGGTCTTACAAGAGCGCTTAAAACCCCGAAGCATCGTCCCATCATCCGTACTGGGCTATGTATGAGGAACAAACCGGCCGCTGTCTCCCGAGGTCGACTACGAGGCGGACCATGGAA
Organism: Platanthera zijinensis; assembly: GCA_039513925.1. Taxonomy (NCBI): domain Eukaryota; kingdom Viridiplantae; phylum Streptophyta; class Magnoliopsida; order Asparagales; family Orchidaceae; genus Platanthera; species Platanthera zijinensis. The sequence continues at coordinate 3,911,267 of CM077088.1, forward strand.
ACACTCAGAAGCCTCGAGGCACATTTAACACAAAAGAGATGAAATCCCGCATCCTTTGTATATTAAGTATGTTTACAGAAATAGATACATGAGTTACCGCTACGGGTAAAATCTTTTCAAATCATCCCCGCTCCAGGTCCCAGGCAGCTGCTCTCCCGCTTGGTCTTGTAGGTAATAGCCTCCTGTGGCCAAGGCTTCTTGGACGATGAAAGGTCCTTCCCAGTTGGGATGGAGCTTGCCTACGGAGGCTCCCCGCCCAGCTGTGTCCACCTTCTTCATGACCAAGTCCCCTGCGAGGAAGTTCTTCAAGCGGACGTTTTTGTCGAAGTGTCTCGCCATGCGCCTCTTGGTTTCTTCCTGACGCATGGAGGCCAAGTCCCGAAGCTCTTCCACATAATCTAGGGAGAGCCTCTGAGCCTCTTCATTCTCTAGCCGCCATTCCTCGCTTCCGTCTTCGGCTGCGATGACCCGTGGACTATACACCTCAAATTCGACCGGGATGAGCGCCTCGGACCCGTGTGACAGCTTGAAGGGTGTTTCCCCTGTGGCTGAGTTCGGGGTGGTCCTGAGGGCCCAGAGGACGGAAGGGAGCTGTTCGGCCCAATTCCCCTTGAGGTTGGTGATCTTCTTCTTCAGCAAGTTGATGATGAGCTTGTTCGCAGCTTCTACTTGCCCATTGCTCCGAGGGTGATGTACCGAGGCGAACCGAAGATCGGTTCCCAACTGTTTACAAAAGTCCCCCAGTTCCAGGCTGGCGAACTGCGGCCCATTGTCGGTGATGATGGCCAGAGGGATCCCGAACCTGCATGCGATTTCCCCCCAGATGAAGTTCTTGACGATTTGAGACGTGGTCTTGGCCAGAGCCTTAGCCTCGATCCACTTCGTGAAGTAGTCGACCATTACCAGAACAAACTTCCTTTGCCCGCTAGCTTGAGGGAACGGGCCGATCAAATCCATTCCCCAAATTGCGAAGGGCCACGGAGCGGTAATCGAGCGAAGCTGCTGAGCCGGCTGGAGCGCGAGGGGCGCGAAGAGTTGACATTGGGAGCACTTTCTGGAATGGGCATCTGCGTCCTTTCGGATGGTCGGCCAGAAGTAACCGTGCCTCAGAATCCTTTGCTCCAGGGTGCGGGTCCCGGAGTGACTGCCGCACTCTCCCGAGTGAATCTCCTCGAGGACCCGGGGAATCTCGAGCTCTGACAAGCATCGGGCCAGAGGGCCTGAAATGGTCTTGCGATAGAGTTCGCCGTCTTGTAGCAAGTAGTACGCGGTCTTATACCGAAACTTTCTTTGATCTTGCCCGTCAGATGGTAGTCGGCCTGTCGCCAGGAACGTGATGAACGGATCTCTCCATGAGGCCCGCTGATCGATCTCCATCAACTCGCCTTCTTCGATGGATGGTCGAAACAACTCGATGGCGGTTCCCCCAGCCCGAGGGCCATATTTCGCAAGATTATCTGCCTCGGAGTTGCGTTCTCGGGGCACGTGCTCAATGTGAAAGGATCGGAACCCCCCGATCAGGCCTTTGACCTTAACCAGATATTGCTGCAAGATGGGATCTCGGACTTCGAACTCTCCCCGAATCTGAGATGCTGCCACCATGGAATCGGTAAAAGCCCTGATATATCTGATTGCCAGCTCCTTGGCGAGTCGCAAGCCAGCCACCATGGCTTCGTACTCCGCCTGATTGTTAGTGACCGAAAAAAGGATCTTGACGGCTTGCTCAATCCTGGTCCCCTGAGGACTAACCAGCACCACCCCGACTCCCACGGAGTGTCTCCCTGACGCGCCATCTACGAACATCTTCCAGGGGACCGGCCGAGAGATATCCGTGTCTGCCTCGACCTCGGCCGAGAAGTCGGCCAGGAAATCCGCCACGGCTTGTGCTTTGATCGCGACCCTTGGGGGGGTAGGAGATGTCGAACTCGCTCAGCTCCACTGCCCACTTGGCGAGCCTGCCGGAGTGCTCCACTCCGTCCAAGATACTCCTCAAGGGGTGGTCGGAGACTACCTTGATAGAGTGGGCTTGGAAATATGGACGGAGTCGCCTGGCCGAAACTACCAGGGCAAAGACTAACTTCTCCAGGATGGGGTACCGCGTTTCGGCTTGCCTTAGCACCCGGCTCACGTAGTAGATTGGAAGCTGCTTCTTTCCCTCCTCTCGGACCAACACCGAGCTGACTGCTTCAGCCCCTACCCCTAGGTAGAGCAAGAGGTCCTCACCGCCCTGCGGACCCTGAAGGAGAGGAGCTCGAGTCAGCTGTTGTTTGAGCTTTATGAAGGCCTCCTCGCACTCCGGGGTCCACTCGAATTTCTGGTTCCCCGAAGGGCTTTGAAGAATGGGGAACACTTCTCCCCGGCCCTGGAGAGAAACCGGCTAAGACCTGCCAGCCTTCCGGTCAACCTTTGAACTTCCTTGGAATCCCTCGGGGACGCCATCTCCACGATGGCTTTCACCTTGTCGGGGTTAGGCTCCACCCCTAGGGGAGTAAGGAGGTGCCCTAGAAACTTCCCCCTTCCCGCGCCGAAAACACACTTGGTCGGGTTGAGCCGCATCTTGTACCTCCTCAGGGTGGCGAAGGTCTCTGTCAGATCCGCTACGTGCTCTGCGGCGCTCTTACTCTTAACGAGCAGGTCATCCACGTAGACTTCCAGATTCCGCCCCTTTTTCTCTCTAAAGACGTGATCCATCATTCTTTGCTATGTCGCGCCGGCGTTCTTGAGCCCGAAGGGCATCATCTTGTAGCTGTAGCATCCGTCGCTAGTGATGAAGGAAACGTCGCGGCAATTGGGGGGATGCATCCGGATCTGGTGATACCCTGAAAAGGCATCAAGGAAGCTCATTACGGGAAACCCGACGGCGGAATCAACCAGCGCGTCGATTTGAGGCAAGGGGTAACAATCCTTGGGGCAAGCTTTATTGAGCATAGAAAAATCAATACATAGCCTCCAGCCCCCTCCCGATTTCTTCACCATTACAACATTGGAGACCCAGCCTGGATACTGGATCTCCGAAACAAAACCTGCTTCTAGCAGCTTCCCTACTTCCTCCCAGATTGGTCCCGCCAGAGCGGTGGCGCTCTTCCTCTCCTTATGACGGACTGGGGCCGTCGCTGGATCCAGGTTGAGGCGATGACAGGCAACATCAGCATCAATCCCTGGCATCTCGGCGGCGCTCCATGCGAAGACGTCCGCGTTTTCCTGCAGGCAGGCAGCTATCTCCACCTTCCCTTCCGGGGGCAAGGCTCCTCCGATCTTCAGCAGCTCCGGCTCTCCTCTCAGGGAGATCACCTCTACTTCCTCCAGCTCCTCAGCAGCTTGCAGGCCCTCCTCCTGCTCCATCATCCTTTCCATCCTTTCTGCGTCGCCCATCCAGCTGATGGTGCTGACCGCATTCAGGTAGCATTCCCTGGAGGCCCTGGGATCTCCCCTGATCCTGACTTGGACGTCGTCCCTGCAGTACTTCAGGCATTGATGATATGACGATGGGACGGCCTTGAAGTAGTTGATGAGGGGCCGTCCGAAGATGGCGTTGTAGCCGCTGGGTGCGTCGACGATGACGAAGCGGCATCGGATCGAAGTTCCCCCGAGGGTGACCAGCAACTCAACTCCTCCTTCCACCTCTTTCTTCTCCCCGGAGAAGCCGAAGAGAGGCCCATCCGCTGCCTGAACCCGGGACGCTTCCACCTGAAGGCCGACGAAGGTTCTCTTGAAGATGACATTCACCGAACTCCCGTTATCCGCGAGGATTCGGTCGACGGTGAAGTCCTCGATTGCTGCTTGAATCACCAGGGCGTCATGGAAGGGGTTCTCGTTCCAGAGCATGTCTTCCTCCGAGAAGGTGATCTCGTTCAAGGGAGGGGGGGGTCCGAGACGTCGAGGCGACGCTCCTTTTGTAGGTTTGGTGGAGACTTCCCTTGCGGGAAGCTCCTAGCCCAGCCCCTCCGTTGATTACTCCGACGTGTCCGCCTCCCGGACCGGGAATGACATTCCCTCTTCCTCCTTGGTCGGTCATGTCCTCGTTTCTTCTCCTCTGCGGTACCTGGTAAGCCACCTGCCCAACCTGGGCCTCCTGCTGCGGCTGCTCCCTCTCGGCCGTCGTTGCTTCCATCCTCCTCCTTGCTTCCCAGAACTCAGGGCAAGCCAAGGTTCCGTGCCCCTCCACTCGATGGATATCGCAGTAGAGGGGAATCGCCGCTTCCTGCTGCCTTTCCTGCCTCCTCTCCTGCTGCCTCTCCTTCCGCCGGCGCTTAGCGGCTCGCTGCGTGATGGCCATGGTCTCCCTTCTTCCTCCCTGCTCCCGAGGGTTGTAAGTCCTCCTCTCCTCCTGATGGGTGGGCCGCCTCCACTGGGGGCGATCCCTCGGGTATTGGAATCTTCTCTCCTCGCTCCTCGTCTTTCGACCTCCGACGGGCCTCCTATCCTCCTGCCTTCGAGGCCTCTCCCGCCTCTCCTGCCTCTCCGCCTTTCTGATCTCCCTTCCCCTTTCTCCCTTCTCCTCTTTCCCCTGCGGTCTCTCCTGCTTCCTGTCGTTGCGCCCCTCCGGCGCCCTCTCCCTCTCCAGCAGTCTTCCTCTGTCTTGCCCAAGCGGTCGGTCTCCATCGAGCCGTGCCAGGAACTCCTTGTTCCTCTCCTCTCCCTGGATGAACACATTGGCTCTCTCCACCATCTCCTCGAACGATTTGGGCGGCTTGTGCCCCAACTCCATGTTGAACAGGCCCTGCTTCAGCCCGAACTTGAGGGCCACCATCAAGGTGAACCCGTCTACCTCTTCCACCTCCAGCACCTCCTCCTGGAATCGATCGATGTACCGGCCCAAACTCTCGTGCTGCCCCTGCACGATTTTGAAGAGGGCGGTTGCCTCCTTCTTCCTCCGCTTGGACGTCGCAAACCTTGTTAATAGACCCCTTCGAAGATCTGAGAAGCAGTAGACTGACCCGGCTGGCAGCTGGTGGAACCAATCTCTTGCGCTACCCTTGAAGGTAATGGAGAAGTGCCGGCACTTGAGAGCATCGGACATGTTGCGAATGGAGACCACATCCTCAAACCACTGAAGATGTCCCACCGGGTCGTCCTTGCCGAAGTAGTACGAGAGGACCGGCTCTCTGAAGTTGTCGGGGACGAGGGCTACGAGGATCTCGTCGCAAAAGGGGCTCCTCCCTTCCTGGCGGCGGCGAGTATCCTCCCCGCTCGAGCAGTCATACTCGCTCCATCGGCGAGCATCTCCATACCTCGCCGAGAGTTCCGGATCTCGAAACCGGATTCCTTGACTACTCGCCGGGTGATGTCGCGGCGGGATCACCTGTTCTCCACTCGCCCAAGCGGGCTCCTTCCCTGCTCGCCGAGTTGGTATCTCCTCGCCCGGGGGGGTCCGGCGGCGGGGAGAAGTCGCCGTTACCTCAGGCGGATTGGACAACCCGTCGAGTATTGCCTTCTCCACTCTTCTCGCGAACTCTGCAAAAGCCGCCACTGTCACATACTCGCTACCTTGCCCCGGGATTCCAGCTCCCACCGAGTTACCTCCCAACTCGCCCCGGTCTCCACCATCGGCCATCTTCCAACCACGACTTTCTTCTTCGGTCGCTATCCACGCTCACCGCACCAAGTGTTGAAGCCGAGAAATATCTCAACCTCAGAAATCGGACTAGGCCACCTGAAGTTACTGGTCGATCGGTCAGGAAGACGGTCTCTGGTCAGGAAACAGAAGCAAATTGCGCAAACAAGACCCCAGATAGCTGCGGCAGGAAGGTCCCACCACGTACCCAGTTGCTTAGGAGAAGCAACCCCTTCTCAACCAGATTGGCCGAGCTAGGTACGAAGGAGGCGAGCTTGAACAATAACGAGTCAAGGGCAGTTGTTGGAGCTCGCGAGGGCTCAGGCCGAGATTTGCTTGTCCCTCCCTCGTACCCCTGGGGTCCTATTTATAGGGAAAATCAGAGAAGGGGGGGTCTTACTTATACCCCCACCCTGGCGAGTTGGCGACTTTCCTGGGGAGCTCGCCTAGAAGAGGCGAGTATCTGGTCATAGTCGCCACCTGGCGAGTTGGCCTGGGGAGCTCGTCATACTCGCCCGAACCTTCCGCGACCTGGGGTGCTGATCTGGACCCAGGTCTTGCTTTGTTGACTTTGACTTTTGATGACCTGGCGGTGGTAGGGCCCACCCTCGTCGAATATGGGTTGTACAGCACCCCTACTCGGACTTGCATATTTTATCTTAATGACATTTCGAGTTTGGAGTTGTTTAATTTGGATTTTCAACTTAACAATTTCATTATGGATATGAGAAGCGAAGAAAGGCTTTCTGATTTAAAGGATCTTGGTCATCTTTCTATGAAGCTGGTTGAAACTGGAAAATTTGTTGATTCTCAACAAATCTATAAGCTATTGAAATTCGTACTGATTTTTCATGTTTTTACTGCAAGTGTCGAAAGGGTATTCTCGAGCATGAATCATGTCAAGATTAAATTGTGCAGTAGTATGTGCGATCAAAAATTGAATGATTGCTTGATTACCTTCATTGAAAGAGACGACATTTTTGAAAGTTCGCTATGATGATGTGATTGATCGTTTTCGTAAAATGAAGAATCGTCGTGGACTATTATAATTCTTTTTGTATATTTTGCAATTAAGACATTGATATATAATTTTGTATGATTTTATAATGTCAAATATTTTTTATTTTCTATATCTGTCATTTAGAAATTTTTATATGTGCACCCCTATTATAAAATTCATGGATCCGCCACAGCACCCTTTGCGCAATGTAACGATAGGACTAGGGATATCGCTCAATCTCTTTATGCACTAGGGAGGACTGGGAGCGAACGAGAGTACTGTCGCCCGAGAGCAAGCAAGCATGAGAAAAATTCATGTGAGCCTCATAAATTAATTAAAAAAGAATTGAAATGCTTGAATTCAAAAGAAAGTGATGAATTCAAATTAAAGTAGACAATTCAAATTAATGTGACGATAAATTAGGATGGCCTTATATGATACCATTCAAAGAAATTTGTTTAACCATGATACCATTCAAAGAATTTTGTTTAACACAGTGTTTGCTTCTCTCTCTCTCTCTAGATTACCCATGAGCCAAAAATTAGACTCGTGGCTCAGCTCAAATGGCTCGGCTTAGCTTGAGATTGTATCGAGAAATCAAATGATTCGGCAGCTTGAGATCTGGCTTGGCTTGAGATTGGATCCAGAATTTTTGTTTATTTGTTATGTTATTGCAATATTACACCATGAAATAAGCTTAATCACAAAATTTATTTATTTATTTTCCAAATAAAAACTTGAATTACATGAATAATCTTATCAAGTGAAATTTTTGGGCTCAAAATAATTTTTTTTATTTTTGTAATAATAATTTGAATTATACAAGTGTGTTATCAAGTGAAAAGGTACTTCTGGGCTCAAGTTAGACAAAAAAAAATCAAAATATTGTGATCAGATTAATTAGTGTTCTTATGAGCTATTAGAGTGAGTAGTCTGGGCTAAAAGAATCATGCCCAAACATAGTCAAAATAGAGACGCCAATAATATTTTTATCGTAAAAACTTTAAAATTGAAAATAAATAGAAAATGAAGGGACTAATCTCGATGCTAAAATATGAACTATATATATATTTTTTAATTACACCAAGATTTCTAACTTTTTTCTCGATCAGTTATTGTCTTGAGACTCTAAAACTTGAGACAGTTTCTCCGAGTAATTTTGCGAAGTCCAACGCCTAGGTAGCTGCATACTATCTTTCAAACAGTTTCTCCGAGTAATTTAATGTTGTGTTGTTAGCTCCATTGCAAAATTCGTCCCATTTTTAGAGTCTCAAGTTTTATGGACAGAGAGGAGGCACAGCAGGCGGCATACAATGAAAATTCAACCGTACGTCTGGTGCTCTCTAGAAACCAGCTTGAGAATGCCAAATGCAATTTTCAAAAAATTTAGACATGTCAAACACTAATTTTCATATTTGAATTTAGTTGAGGGATTGAGGAGAAATCGGCCATTGCCTCTCAACATCACGGCCACCGGCGCTGTCGTCTCCCAACGCCACAGACGTCACCGTCGTCGTTCCTCTCTTCCGCGGTCGCCGCCGTCGCTTCTCTCTTCCTCGGACCCCGCCGCCGTCGCTTCTCTCTTTCTCGGCCACCGCCAACGTCGCTTCTCTCTCATGCAGTCGCCGTCGCTCCTCTCTCCCGCGGCCGCCGCCACTCCTCTCTTCCTCGGAAGCCGCCACCGTCGCTGGCCTCCTCCCCTCGCCCCTCGGCCGGCGTCTTCCTCCATTCAGCCGGCCTCCGTCCGCCGACCGGATTCCGTCTCCGGCCGGCCTCCACCGGCTTGCATGATCTTCCATAATGGGAAAAGTGCGTTGCCAAAAATTGAACTGGTTTGCGGTTAATATAATTATAAATAATATGCGCATAAATGCGTCATGCATTCGGCATATTAATAGTAATCATGGTGATTATGGGCTACAGAAAACTGTCATAACCACTCATGAAGCCTAAAAATAGGGCATCAGATCCTCCTTTATTATCATTCTCTCTTGAACTGGAAAATCCTTTTCCTTCTCCCCCTTTGAAGATCTTCAAGCAACCTTGAAGACCACCTTAGTATTCGAAGCCTCTTTCAAAGATATTCATCTTTTCCGCCCAAAAAATCTTCCCGCGGATTCTCTCATCTTCCTACAAAATTTCTCTCTCCTCCACTTCTCTTCCTTGTGCGCTCCCGCGCGCTCCGCCTCCTTACGCGCGTGCGCGCCTCTTTCTTGGGCTCTCTTGCGTGTGTCTCTTTCTCGCGCCTCTGCGCACTCCGCCTCCCAGCGCGCTCTCACGCTTCCTTGCACACTTTCGCACACATCTCTTCCTTTCTCGCTCCCGCACACTCAGCTTTCTTGCGTGCTTCCGCGCATGCCTCTTCCTTGCACGTTCTTGCACGCATCTCTTCTTTGTGCGCTCTCGCACACGTCTCTTCCTTGCGCGCTCTCGCACACGTCTCTTCCTTGCGCGCTCTCGCACAAGTCTCTTCCTTGCGCGCTCTCGCACACGTCTCTTCCTTGCGCGCTCTCGCACAAGTCTCTTCCTTGCGCGCTCTCGCACACGTCTCTTCCTTACGCGCTCTCGCACACGTCTCTTCCTTGCGCGCTCTCGCACACGTCTCTTCCTTGCGCGCTCTCGCACACGTCTCTTCCTTGCACGTTCTTGCGTGCATCTCTTCTTTGCGCATTCTCGCACGCGTCTCTTCCTTGCGCGCTCTTGCACACGTCTCTTCCTTGCGCGTCCCCGCGCGCTCCGCCTCCCAGCACGCACTTGCGTGTTCCATCTCCTTGCGCTCTCTTACGCTCGTCGTTTGATACTCGCTTCCCTGCACGCTCTCGCGCGCGTCTCTTCCTTGCACACTCCCGCGCGCACATCGCTCCCATGCATGAGCCTCTTCCCCCTGCACTCCGCGCGCTCCCCTCCAGTAAACACTTCGCGCGCTCACCACCGGCAAGCGCCCTGCTCGCTCTATACCAGCAAGCACTTCACGCGCTCTCCTCCAACAAGCGCCATGTGTGTTATCTACTAGCGAGCGCTCCGTGCGCTCTCCTCCAGCACGCGTCCTGCGTGCTCTCTACCAGCAAGCACCCACCGTGCTCTCTGCAAAAAAGCGCCTCATGCGCTCAAGATCAAGCACTCCATCCACCGATAAGACAACTACACCACGCTTCTCCAAGAGACAATCAGAGACAAAAGGCAGGGAATAAGGCACACTGAGCGCGCCCCAAGCTTCAAGCTCCAGACATCAGAACGAGTACAGCAAGCTGTCCCCGCCTCCAAGAACTATCAGAGGACTCTAGAATACAACGAGCGCATCGCTTCCCTCAACACACGAAGAAATAATTAGCTCGGTCAATGGTGGTATGTCACCCTACGAGCTCCCTCTCTCTCTCTCTAGTAATTGTAACGAGAGGCGGTATGACACCCTCGAGTTCTTGAAAAAAAATCATGTAACAACACTCAGATTTAGTGGACTTTTGATCGGCATAGATCCTGCCGTGATTTTTCACCCAGTTGACGGATTTTTCACGTTAAAAAAATTGTCTGTCATCTTTCAATTTTCTGTAACTGTTGCGCGCTCAACCGCTCCCGGGCTGACGGTGCAAGTTAGTCCGGTCTATTAGGAGGGTTAGAATTTGGCAGCAATAATAATAAAAGTAATAATATAACTCATACAAATATGCAATCCTTATTCGTTGGTTCCGCACGCATATATATAAAAATATTTCTAAATTGATGGGACTTTATGATGGCTGTTAATTGGAAGAAAATACTTTTATGCACGTCATTTTCATTCAACATACTGTGACTACAAATTTGTCGGGTACATGCTAGCTCCTATTATGGATTCACTGTGCGCAATGTTTTTGCTCCAATGAATTTAGGCAAAAAAAAACGCTAATATCATAAAATGATATGTTTTGCCTGACAATGATTATGACAGCTACAAAAAAAATAAAACTAATTTTGAATATTAAAAGTGAATGAATTTCCTTTGGTGAGATCAGATATTCACGAACGACAGTTCATAACCACCGCACCGCGTTCATGACAAGCGCGCTGAGCGTATATCTAGCCTCCTTAGGATCATTTCCGTGCTATATTATCATAAATTCATGTGAAATTGAATCTATAAAGCTATCATTCCTAAGACCTATGAACTAGCTTAGTCATGGTCTCCTCCTTGTGCCGCCCTAAACCTTCATCGACGAACAACATTTCGTCACGCGAGTTGTCGGCAATATGCTCCATAAGAACATTACATCATATCAGTTTTGCATAATTGTGTTTGCTCGGTGATCAATACTTACCCATTGCTTCCGTCATCTCATGAGCGTGCCAGAGATTCTCATATTTGATGCGGCATCTAATCTTATTCTTGCATCATTAAAGAGGATTTTAACAAGCAACATATGCAAACAATATACTCCAAAAGAAAAATTAATAAATTTAAATACAATAGGGTAGGAATTCGTGCCCAAACCCTTGAACTATAGAATAAAAACAAAACACAAAAACTAGGTCGATCCTGCGAGCGTGTGCGTGCCCATGTGGTAGTGTGTGTGCAGGGGAGTGCTGAATATATGAATGAATGAAAATCATAATTAACTAATTAATTAATTAAGGACGCTGATATTAGCACCATAATTTTGACTATTAGCACTTCTGTCTATCCGCAAGAATCATTTTTAAAATTGGTTATATCCGCAAGCACGAAAGTTATCCGCACTCAAAAATAAAATAAAAAAGTATAGGAGCAGAGCACCGCCGCCTGGAGGAGGAACGGGCACTTGAAAATAGCGGAATAGAGGAACACCGCCGTCAAGAGGAAGAGAGATCGCCAGATGTGGAAAAGATAACTGTCAAATAATGGAGGAGAACGTGTCAGGATAAAAAAAACACCGCTCGGGAAATGAAGGAGCACTTGTCGGATTTGGAGCTCTTCAGGCCGGACGGAAAGAGAGGAGGAAGGGTCGCTGGTGACGTTATGATTTGGAGGGGAGGCGGAAGCACGAAAGAGGCGAGTGCAAATAAGGAATAATTTTTGTGCAGTGCATACTTGTTAATAGGAATTCTAAAAATCTAAAAAAAACTCAAATTTTAAGTGCGAATGGCCAAAAATATAGTGCTAATATTAGCGCCCTTAATTAATATATAGGAAGACAAGCGAAAAAGAAAAAATAGGAAAATATTGAACTAGGTAAACTTGCCGGACAAGGAAAAGAGCAAAAACAGCACAGGATTCTGAAATGACAAATAACATATAAATATATATTAGTAATAATAATAACAAAAAGTTGAAACATATCTTCTGTTTTATATTTTCCTTCAGCGCACCCAACATCAAAAAAAAGGCATGCACAGATCTCCTCCAAAGTAATATATATATGTATACATAAACCACCGATCAAAGCTGCAGGGTTTTATATATAATAAGATGATGGAATTCAGAATTTGTACATGCTGCTGCTACGAATCAGATGAAGAGGCATGATCACATAAGTGAGCGGGGGTCCCATTTGTGTATATAAATATAATATATATATATATATATATATATAAATAATTACCCAAACCTCCCCTGTAAACTAGCATAATTAGTGAGAGCATCCTCTTATTTTCGAAATTACAAAAAACTCATATATATATATATATATATATATATATATATTATATATATATATATATATATATATATTATATAGAAATAATTACCCAAACCTCCCATGTAAACTATTATAATTAGTGAGAGCACCCCTCTTATTTTTGAAATTACAAAAAACTCCCCTTAAATTTTCATTTCATTACCAAAACCTCTTCTGAGCTTTTCATTTCATTGCATCCATGAAGAAAAATACCCCCCTGGACACTGTTCACCGAGGGGGGTGTTTTTGTGCATTGATATTATGAAATTAAAACTTCAGGAGAGATTTTGTAATAAAATGAAAACTTTAAGGAAAGTTTTTGTAATTTCGAAAATAAGAGGAGTATTGTCAGTAATTTAGCAAAGTTAGAGGGGAGGTCCCGGTAAATGGCCCTCTCTCTCTCTCTCTCTATATATATATATACTAATGCATCTGAAAAAAGCTGAAACCAAGAGACAAGGAAATGACAAGAAATCAAAGGAATTCTAGCTGGTGCAGGCATTAGTGGCTATGTATGTAACTAACTACTAGTAATAAACAGGCTAGCAGCAGCAGCAGATCAAAGGAACTAATGCCCATCAATCCCCATTGTCGCCCTCTCTCTCTCTCTCTCTCTTTTTGAAGCCATATTATAATTACCATAAACACATTAAGAATCTCTCCAAGCCTTGGCCTCCATCAGTTCCTATTCCCCCCTTCTACTAATTCCCAGCTACTTTGCTCAAAGGAGAAATTCAAAGCTAACAAATATCTCCTCCATTATACTGGCCTTCTGCACCCCTTTACACCTGCACCCAGAACCCTACATCACCTCATCACTCTTTCTTCTCTCTCCCTTTTCTTGGCAAGTTGGCCAGAATGGGGGATTTTGAGAAGATGGAAGGATCCGATGCCTACTACGAACAGGAGGAGGTAACCGAAATCTCATCAAGGCTCTGCTCGGGGGGATGGTGGACACATGTCAGATTGTGAGTCATGTTGGCAGACGAGATTGCTCGTGCCAATTCGGATTCTCTTGCCAATTTGGGTTCATTCGGCTTGATTGTTGATCGTCATATTTTCCATAAATTCAAATAATTTGAAATCTGGGGGCTAAATATTAAATCCCAAATCTATCTTCTAATATATAATGAACGCATTTAGAAATTATTACATATAAGATCATGATATCAGTTAGAGATGATTTAAATCTTGTTACCATAATTAATTCACTCTTTTTTTCTTACTCAAATATCATTCATGTTTAATTAATTATGTTCACAAGTTTCTTACTCAAACATATTACGGTGATGCTGCTGTTTAAATAAGTTTAATTGTCTTTTTATTAAAAAAAAATATTTCCATGCATGGACAGAACTGAAGGATGCCAATTCCCAGTCAAACTAGTTCGACCATGGCTGGTTGAGATTGATGGATTCCATCAAATCAAAAGGATCGTCTGAATCAATGTCAACCACACATAACAAAATACATGAAATTTTTGTAAGAGGAGTAACACATGTGCAAATACATTATAATGGGAGATGATGTTGACTATATTTTATAATCTTCATCATTAGTGTTTCTAACTCTTCAGTAGTTTCGTCTTGAAATTAACAGAGGAGAGAGAGAAAGGTAGCATTAAAAGGTTGTTACTTTTAACTTTCAGATCTGATTCTTCGTTTGGGAGGGCTTTTTTCCTCCTTTTTGTTTTTAGGAAAGCGTCGTCATCCCTAATGTTACATTTGTTTTCTCAGCCAGTGAGTTTTCAGAAAACCTAACCCTACATGCTATGCAAATCCGACGGATTAAATCACAAATTAGATAATAAATTAAAATATCCCACGCGGTTAATTCAAATGCAAGACAGAATAATTTATTTGGGCAAAAGCAAGCTTAGGCTTTCCTCCGCGTGGAGGGCCAAAGCTAGAGCGCACGGCGAATAAATCCTTCCTGCAGTTAGAGATTTATCAAAGAGCAAATAACATAAAAATTATAATCCCAAACAATCATCAAATAACCATATCATAACAATGTTTTACAACTGAATACTAACACAAAAACACCACAAAACTATTAGGGTTGCTGCCAATAAAAAAAATCTGAACGTTGGAGGGCTTCGAGAAGGGTTCCGATGTTGGGGAGGTCGGGATGGTGAGGATTTGGGCTGGACTTGCCCAGGGAGGAGGCTGCAGTCTTTGGAAGAGGTGGCGGCTGCTGGACAGGGGCAGGAGAGGGGACCTGTAGGGGGGCCGGTGGCTGGACAGAGCCCGGAGGGTGGCTGAGGTGGTCTGGCGGCTAGCTGGAAGGGATTAGGGGCTGGTGGTGGACTGCTGGAAGGGAGGGAGGGCTGGTTGCGGGATTGCTGGAGGGAGAAATTGAAGATCGGCTGTGGCATAAGGCTTTGGGAGTGGTGGAGTTACTGTTGGCCGGCGGTGGACTAAGGGGGATTAAACTATAGGGTTAGCACAGGAAATTTCATTATTCCACAGTACATAGGAATAGGAGGAAATGGAAATCTGAACAGCCAGTTTTTGGCTAGATCTTGTGGGATGGCCGGCTGTTGAAGGGGATGGATGGCAGGCTGGGGAGGAGGAAGAGGAGGTTGGAAAATCAAAACAATATACACTTACCCAAGGAGTCGTCACCAAGGGGGGGGCTCCACGGAGTCGGCACCGCGGAGAGGATCACCGGAATGAGGGAAGAAGACTCTCCAACATTCAGCAATGAACCATGACGGCAACCCTAAACCATCTATTTATAAGAAATAAAAATAGGGCACCCGGAATCAACGGATATGATTGGCCGTTGGTCTCGGGGCCAAAACTACATGAAATAAAACCCGAAAAGTACATAGCTATATATGAAATTGATTCGCAACGCGAATCCGGACGCATCCACGGAGTCGGATCGTCGATCCGGGCACGCCATATATGGTAAGTCTCCAAATCAGCCCCGAATGGGCCCAAAGCTCGTCCTCGTCTCTGCTCCGCATCACTTTCCCCGGCTTGAAAGAATTCATCTCCCGATGAATAAGGATCAGAATTCTCTCGCTGCATGCCAGGTAAAACTCGAAGAGGTCCACCAGAGGTCGCCCAAGTGTCGTCGCTGGAAAAGTGTCATCGCCAATCAACTCTTCCAGACTGAAAAGCTTCCATCTCCAATGAATGGAGACAGTCGTACTGAAGTCGAAGTCCAGAGCGAGTCGATCAAGCTCCGCTGGTAGCATCCAGGTGTCGTCAATGAAGGATCGTCCGCGCCCGTAAACCAGGTAGCGACACACAAGACCGTCTGTAGAGGGGACAGACTCATGCGTAAAGATCTCAGTGATAATCTCATTTCTCAACATAGTAATAGAAGGATCCGGTGGGATCTGAGGTGCCAATGGTGGAACCGTTGGGGACAGGATCCCGGGTAAGTGGGGGTCAGAAATGGGCTGAGCACGAGGCAATGAATGTGGTGGCAAGGGCTCGGGGGTAGACTGAGTGGTGGGTGGTAAAAACGGTGGTAAAGGCTCGGGAGGGACACCAAGATGTGGGCTCGAATACTCGTGAGGTGCAAAGTTTGGCATCAGGTCCTCGACATTGAACACAGTATGGGTACCCATGCTCGCGGGGATGTCCAGCTCATAAGCATTTGTCCCGATGCGCCTCAGGACTGAGTAGGGACCCATTCGCCTAACGCTCAAGCTTTTAGCAAGCCTCGCACGGAGCCTCACAACGCAGATTCTTACCATCACCTGCTCGCCTTCATGAAGTACCTGCACTTGCCAATGAACATCCGCATGTGATTTACAAGATTTATTACCAGTATGGATTATTCGTCACTCATGACACACATGCAAACGATGGACAGACAACACAACATACTCATGCAAAAGATGACGAAACGACTCAATAGACTCATGCAAATGATGCAAATGACACATGAACGACACAATGTACCTGCTATAGGAAAGTCTAATAATGACTGAGACGTCTCTAAAATATGGTGGCCTATCAGGGGGCTCTCTCGGCGGAGTGTAGAAAAACTCATCCCATGTGTGACGAGTGCTCAGATGACCGTGAGAGACAACTATACTCAAATACGGGCTCGTAAAGAGCCAAATGTCTCTTGGGGAACGTAGCGCATCAGGGGGCTCCCCAGGAGGTGTGTAAGAAAAGTCATCACGAAGGAGACGACCACCTGAGTGAAAATCGTGTACACTGACTAGAAGTCGTGACTCTAAAATATGGTACGCGTCCCAGACAAGAAAGAACTCATCGGGTGGTTCAGCGGGTGGCATGTCCCAAAACTCATCCAGTGTGTGAGGTGTCATAAGGTAGGTCCTCACAATATGAGTATGCTCAAGTGGACTCAAGGTAGACCCTACATATGTCATGCTCCACTCAAGGTCAATTCTCTGGGACAAGGCTATAGATGATAGCGAAAGAGACGCCAATAACTCAAAGCTCATAAACGATTGTCTCACCCGATTCGTATCCTCACCTGGATGTGGTGGCTCATCAGGAGGCTTAACAGGGGGGTCATCATAAAACTCGTCACTAGGGTCATGATCCTCCATGTGAGTACCATCGTAAGGGGTCGTGTCCCCGTGAATGGGTGACATAGTCACTGCGAGATCAACATCAAGCTCCGGGCTCTCGGTTGTGATGTGACTCAGGGCAATGACAACGAGAGAGCAACATAGACCTACACTCAAGAATGGGTCTGTGGGTGTAGTGTCAAGGATTGGGTCTGTGGGTGTAGTGTCAAGAATTGGGTCTACGGTGAGAGTGTTAACTAACCCGGTGCATGACAAAAGAAGAGGTGTGGGTGAGGGACACAATACTGCAGACTCAATAGGTCGCTCAGGTTCACTCTCAATCGGGGTCGTAGGAGACGGGTCAGAGACAAGAGATAGGTCACTCACTGGGCTAAGCACCTCACTGGGGTGAGAGCAATCCGCCTCGTGCATCACTTCTGTCGTGGCTGGCAGGATAGTGGTCGGCGTCATGGCTACCTCAACATGGGAGGGACTTGTACTGCGGAGGTCAATGTGAGAATCCCATCGACCAGCTCTTGCGGATCTCAATGACCGTTCATAACGAAGGGCTAGCTGATATGTCTGCTCGAGGGACTCCGAGCTATGGTAAACTACCTTAGTACGAATGTCAGATTGAAGCCCAGACCGAAATCTGGTAGTGGTCATGGCTGGGTCCTCTCGGATATCACTCCTCACAACTAACACATCAAAGCAATCCTTGTACTCAGCGACAGACATGGATCCTTGCTGAAAGGAAAATAATTGGTCCAGCAAGCGACTCCGATATGACGAAGACAAATATCTCTGACATAATATACGCTTCATGTCCGCCCAATTAGTGATGCGACGAAGACGGTCTCGCTCACGGGTTCTCTCAACGCAAGCCCAATAAGCCCTCGCCTGATCTAAAAGTCTAAGTTTCGCAAACTTGACGCGACGCTCGCCGAATAACTCAAAATGATCTAAATAATGCTCCATATCCACAAGCCAATAGCTGAAAGACTCGGGACTCGATGAGCCGTCAAAGGAAGGGGAAGCAGTACGAAACTGACTCTCAAGATCTCTCTCGGAACGACTATCCTCATAATAATCATTCCTAAGGTAACCGAGTCGTGTCGAAGGATCAACATGATCTACTCGTGTGTACGGATAAGCACGATGACTATCATCATACTGATCGTCTCTAGCATAGTGGGATCGTGTCGGTGGGTCAACACGATCTCTAAAAGTGGTGCACTGCGATCGAGAATGATCGTCGTAATAATGTGAGGATCTCTCTGAAGAGGCTCTATGGGAGCGTGAGTAAGTGGGCTCAGAATAACGGTGATACATAGACATGACTAAAGAAAATAAATCCTATAGACTCTACTACTGCGTATCGAAAAGTGTGCGTAACCTCGCCTCTGATACCAATTGACGCAGGACGAATCTATAGGCGGCAGGAAACCTGCAACCTAACCCTACATGCTATGCAAATCCGACGGATTAAATCACAAATTAGATAATAAATTAAAATATCCCACGCGGTTAATTCAAATGCAAGACAGAATAATTTATTTGGGCAAAAGCAAGCTTAGGCTTTCCTCCGCGTGGAGGGCCAAAGCTAGAGCGCGCGGCGAATAAATCCTTCCTGCAGTTAGAGATTTATCAAAGAGCAAATAACATAAAAACTATAATCCCAAACAATCATCAAATAACCATACCATAACAATGTTTTACAACTGAATACTAACACAAAAACACCACAAAACTATTAGGGTTGCTGCCAATAAAAAAAATCTGAACGTTGGAGGGCTTCGAGAAGGGTTCCGATGTTGGGGAGGTCGGGATGGTGAGGATTTGGGCTGGACTTGCCCAGGGAGGAGGCTGCAGTCTTTGGAAGAGGTGGCGGCTGCTGGACAGGGGCAGGAGAGGGGACCTGTAGGGGGGCCGGTGGCTGGACAGAGCCCGGAGGGTGGCTGAGGTGGTCTGGCGGCTAGCTGGAAGGGATTAGGGGCTGGTGGTGGACTGCTGGAAGGGAGGGAGGGCTGGTTGCGGGATTGCTGGAGGGAGAAATTGAAGATCGGCTGTGGCATAAGGCTTTGGGAGTGGTGGAGTTACTGTTGGCCGGCGGTGGACTAAGGGGGATTAAACTATAGGGTTAGCACAGGAAATTTCATTATTCCACAGTACATAGGAATAGGAGGAAATGGAAATCTGAACAGCCAGTTTTTGGCTAGATCTTGTGGGATGGCCGGCTGTTGAAGGGGATGGATGGCAGGCTGGGGAGGAGGAAGAGGAGGTTGGAAAATCAAAACAATATACACTTACCCAAGGAGTCGTCACCAGGGGGGGGGGGGGGGGGGCTCCACGGAGTCGGCACCGCGGAGAGGATCACCGGAATGAGGGAAGAAGACTCTCCAACATTCAGCAATGAACCATGACGGCAACCCTAAACCATCTATTTATAAGAAATAAAAATAGGGCACCCGGAATCAACGGATATGATTGGCCGTTGGTCTCGGGGCCAAAACTACATGAAATAAAACCCGAAAAGTACATAGCTATATATGAAATTGATTCGCAACGCGAATCCGGACGCATCCACGGAGTCGGATCGTCGATCCGGGCACGCCATATATGGTAAGTATCCAAATCAGCCCCGAATGGGCCCAAAGCTCGTCCTCGTCTCTGCTCCGCATCAGGGGTGTTCTCACTAATTATGCTAACTTACAGGGACGTTTGGGTAATTTTATTTATATATATATATATATAGTAATGTAGTACTGGATGGATAGGAGTAATATGTAAGCCATAAAGCAAGTTAAAATTATTTTATTATAAATTGATGTGGATGATCGAATAAGAAATATGAAATCAAAGCTAGAAGGCTCATGATTTCTCTTTAGTTTCTTTAGTTTGGAAGGATCTTAAAATTGGAAGAATTTATATAGTGATGAAATAAAACTATTTCAAAACGCACGATAAAAAAAATACATTGATAAAGAGATAATGGTGAAGCAATGAAATAATACCTTGAATCATAATAATAATAGATGACAAATGTGTCTTATATAATAATAATGGTGAAGCAATGAAATAAAACCTTGATTTATTTTCCATGGGGATAGTTAGCAAGAGTTAATGAGATGACTTGATACCTTTCATGAGAATGCCAGCAGCAGTGCAGCTCAATGACAACCCCACCTGGATGAATGTAAATATCTTCGAGCAAATATTTAAAATGAATGAATGAATGAATTTACACCATGTCCATGGGTGTAAGAAATGAATATGCCATAAGCCACCCTCCTGTCCTGTAGACCCGATTAGCCAAGGTAGCGGGAAGAGTGCGTGAAACCCCAAAGCTGCAGATCAAAGCGCATATAAATCATTGCACGTGTCAATTTCAATGTGCGCTGAAGTCCAATCAGTCAACATCAGGAGATGAATTAAATACATAAACTGGGTTAAAATTCAACTTTAACGCAACAAGTAGCCTTGACTCAAAACTCTTGTTCAAAATCAGCATAAATAATATATGTTAATATGGCAAATGATTGAGAAGAGATCATAAATTACTTCTTTTTCTCATTGTTTGCTGCTCCAACAACTGTGGCACTGCCCCTTTTCTTAAGAAAGATTATCTACGGTGCTCACTGCTCAGCACAACTAGCGTATAAAACGTGAACACATGTTAATTTGCAGTATATACATCCCTTCATAGTGTATAACGATAATTTCACAGCGTATACGACACTTGACAGTATATTATAAAGCATCGTATAAGAAATTTTCGCAACTTATACGATACTTCACGGTGTATTTTGAAGCATAACATACATCATTTCCACGATATACATGACAGTTCACAATATATACTGAAACGTCGTATAAGACGCGGTGTATGTTGAAGCATCGTATACAATATTTTCACAATGTATAGGACATTGTATGCCAAAACATCATATACGACACTTTCACAATTAATACGGTACTTTCACAATTTATACGACACTTTCACAATGTATACAACACATTCACAATGACTATTGAAGCGTCACAAGCGACACTTTCACAACATATTCGACACTTCATAGCGTATGCCTTAGTTGCGTATATGACACTTCATAGTGTATACCTAAGTTGAGTGTATGGCACTTCATAGTGCATACCCTTCACAACGTGTATATGATGTTTCACTGAGGATTTTACAGTGTTTTATGAGGGATCCACTATCTCTCAGTACCAATTCTCCCTGTACTATTTACATCTAGACTTTACAAAAAGCTCTAGAATTATATATATTCTAAAGGTTCGTTCATTTGGAAGAAATTAGATTTGATCTCATAATATAGATCAATTGATCGGAATTCCAGATCTGTTGTTTGGCCGTACAACGGGATTGAGCATGCAAAATTAGAATGTGGTAATTCTACAAATTTGATGGTAATTATTGGAGATTCATGATTAGACGAACCGTCAACAAGAATAGTATTAGGGTGATGAATAAATACTTTCTCAAAAAATTGATGACAGCTCGACAACTTTCATTTTTTCGGTGATGGCGGTCCAACGAAGATGGCAAAATATTCGATGCTCGGGTCGATAAATCGTCACCGCAGTGGTCATAGAATGATGGAGAAATGTTTCTCTTAAATTTTCAGAATGATCTGACAACTTTCAAAAATTAGACTATGCCGGTCCCAAGTCCGGATGAAAAATGGTGAGGGTTGTGTTAAGTAGACGGTCAGCGTAAAATTTAGTCACCCTTATGAATATGGATCATTTGGGGGGCACAATGGCGACAAAGGATCCATATAGCCGACCCCACTATAGTGGAATAAAGGCTTGAGTGTTGTTGTTGATCTCACAACTTTCATATTTTCTAACTATGGTGATTCAACGACAATTCCCAAAGATTCGGAGATCAGGATCGATGAACCGTCACCACTAGCGTTCTAAAAAAAAGTTCTCTAAAATTTTGAGAATGCTCTGTCAACTTTCATTTTTCGGTGTGGCAATTTCCACCACAGGTTGCCTTCAATGAACTTTTTTGACAAACAAATTGAAGAACATATGCACTATATAAATAGAGAAAATATTACTTTATTAATGCAAAGAAAATCCTACATATAATCACGCATGCAGAGATGGAATTCCCCGGTTCTTTTATAGATTGAAAAAAAAAAGGATTTAGTTTGAAATGAACCTATGGAATTCATTTTGAATTCCAATTCCACTCTTCAAGAGTCTAACCAAACAACAAAATTTCCAATTTCATTTCAAAGATGTCAATTACATCAAAATTAACGGACTCTAAGGCATCATTGGTTTGAATGAAATTGGGGAGTGGGAATTGAAATTGGCCCCCAAATGTCAATTCCGCCGCAAGGCACACATATTAATAGGGCGGAAGTAGAATTCCCCTCAATTCTATGAGAATTCAAAATAGTCTAATTTGCCTACCCCTAAATTCTGACCTAAACTGGTCGGACTTGGCAATTCTTTCCTCTCCATAAATTCGGTCTCTCAGCTTCTCTCCCGCAGCAGAGTGAAACGCATGACTCCTTCTGACGCCGTCGATATTACGGGTATGAAGTATGATGTACAAATTTTTTTAAAAAAAATAAAATAAAACAAATATGTTTCACATACATTTATAAGAAAATATGTTTTGATTTACTTGAATTAGATTCATCCATATGAGTAAGACAAGCATTAAAAAGTCTAAGCCTATATTATCAGGTATTATAAGTGGTCTAAGTGGGCTGATAAGGAGGTCACCGGTTATTAAGAGATGGATAGGAGATTTGGACCGGTCGATTAGCATGACTCATGCCCAATAAAGGCGTGCGTGTCACTTAAAGGGGAAGCGGCATCGTGAATAAGCGGAGGAAACATAGAACCCGCAAGTCATTTTTCTTTCCTGCTACACCCGACGGAACCCGCGGAAGAGCCGCACAACGCCGATCGCTCCAGCCACACCAAATCTCCTCTGATTTCCTCGATTTTTCTTCCTAACGCAAGGTATTCCCTTCCTTTCAACTCCTCTTGAGTTTTGTTTGGATTGGAGACTCTGTTTGCTAGGTTTGACACCTGTTGAAACTGAATACAAGATCAAGAAAATAGAAATAACATTTTGAGCAATGAGGTGTCTAGAAGATCAAAAGATTATTCTGGTAACATTTTTGTTGGAGGGCGAAGCTAAGCGCTGGTGGGAAAGTTTGATGTTAGGACGATATGCTAGATGAGATACTGCGGAAATCTTTTGGATGATTTTCTACATGAGTTTACAAGTTGATTTGTTCCGCCATCAGAGAAACGGGTACTTCAAGAGAAATTTATTGTCTTATCCAGAAAAATCAATTAGCAGCGCAATACGGAGCAGAGTTTATGCAGTTAGGATACTATGCCAGTGAGTTGATCACCAAATAAGAGAATCCGTGTTTTCGTTTTCAACTAGGATTGCACGATAATATTTGCATACATCTGATCTCTCCGCGAATCAAGGTTTATAATGAACTTGTCGAGACAGCGAGATTGATTGAAAATGATATAGAACGGGTATAGAAATGGAAAGAATTAGAAAAGAAGAGATTCCAGAGTAAAGACTTCTCGGGAAAAAGTGGAATTTCCAACTAGAAGAAAAGGAAGTGAGGTCATCCAAATCAAACCCCTGTAGAAAGTGGCACGGGCAGTGTAAGTAAGCCCGTAGAGAAAAGATGTGATAAATGTGGGAAGATTCATTTTGGAGAATGTTTGATGGGCACGGGAGTCTGCTTCAAGTGCCACTGTCCAGGGCATTGTCGTAGTGAATAGGATGTGGAAATCAACATCTGACAGGAACATGAAAGGAGTTCCTAGTCAGCAATTGACGTTGCATTATCTTGATGTTCCCATTTCGGCGGATGATAAAGGTAAAAGTGTGAAATCAGTGACATTTGGATCAATGATGAAGTGATGCAACCCGCATGGCCTCGTTTTTATTATTTTTATCGTACATGTCTTTTATTATTGTAGAGCACGTTTTCGAGCATTTTTTGGATTATTGTGTTACGTAGAGTTGTATCGCGCACGTTATTTGCGTTTTTGATGTAATTTTGTATTGTGCACGCTTTCGCGCAATTTTTGTTTGGCTCGTTGGTGTGACCGGCCAACGGGACCCTAAATGCATAGGTCCGGTAATTTAGGGATAGGTTAATTAGGGCAAGCTCAAATTAATTAACTATTTGTCATATTTTGTCTAAATGGAAATACCCAAGTGTTGCCCCATACCTATTTATCCAATCTTATGCCAATGCCACCAGTCAGCCCATACAATCTCTTTTATGTTCCAGCCGGTTCTATTCAAAACCCACTTCCAAGGCCCATTACTCCTTAAAGCTTAAAAAAAAAATTTACATTCCTATGTTATTAAGAGGTGGCTGCCAATAACACCACTAACCCTAAGTTTAGGTATAAAATAAATCCCTCCCCTCTGTTTGAGTCGGCTGGGTTTGAACTGAAGGAATCGCAGGATTTCCTCTGGTTCACCGTACCAGCACCGCCCATCAGCCCTTTTCCCCTCTGTCGACGGAAGCCCCGACATTACCCGCGCCTGAAGCCCGACACCGCCATTCCCTTCCTCGCCAGCTGCGTCGCCGCCGCCAGAGTCCCTATTGGCCGTCGGAGACAGCTCCTGCTACTTCCGTTGACAACCCCGACGGTATTACAGGGTGTCCTCCCCGTCCGGTTGCGCCAAGCCTTCGAAGCTTCGTGGGAGCCCTCTTCAGCCACCGACGAGCTCGCCTGAGCATACCTAGGCTCCGGCGACCCCTCCTGCCCCGTCCTCCGCCAGATCCCGTGAGCCCGGTGCTCTCCTCCCCTCCCAGCGCTAGACGTCGTCACTCCAGCCCTCGCCATTGTCTTCAACACTGTTCTGTTCCCGGTGACCACCTGTAGAGCTCCGCCGATCTCTGTTTCTGCTGCCAGAGCTCTCCTTGGGCACATCCAGACCTCCTCCACACCACCTCCAGCCCAGTCCCCACCAGTCCGAGAACCTGTGAGCCACTGCCTCTTCCCCTTGGTATACCTCTCTACCTCCCTCGCTCGCGAACCATCAGTTGATGTTTTATGCTAATATTTGAAACGAATAGGTAATTAAATTAGAGCTTGCCTTAGTTAATTTCATCTCTTGCATTATCGTATTTTCTTACGTGTGAATGTTCGCCACCGTATTTTTGTGCCCGTGGAATTAAGTCTCATGACTTTGCTACAATCGTGCGGTAGCTTTACGAGTGTGCGACGCCATGACCGTTTATTTCGTTAAATTATCCCGCGAAGAGCTCTCGCGCCACATTTAGTTTAGAGAGATCGCATTTTACTTTGTTTAAAAACTACACCCCCACCTTGGATCACATCAGTTCGGTGTGGCTGCTGAGATATCTCACTCCTATCGTGGGATAGCCGAGCGCCGGTCGTTTTCAAATTCTAGGTTTAGATTTTGTTTTCGTTAAAAAAATGATGAATGATTTAGATGAGCGCATTAAAGCTTTGATGAGAGATGTTGAGTGCGTCACTGCTGACGCCCGACAGAATCTGCGTGGGTTGTGCACCTCTGTTCACAACCTGAAGGTGACAGCACGCACATATTATGCTGCTCCTGCATACCTTCCCACTTCATATCACATAGTGGAACCCGAGATTAGGTGTTTTGTTAGTCCACATCTCCTCAGTTTCACAACAAGCACTTTAGCTCCACCCACCCCTACTGTGACGCTTACTTCAGTCGAGGAGTTTCTTCCGGAGCCCCTACTCCAGGAAGAAAAATTTCCTCCTATCTTTACCACCTTGACTGAAGTCGTGTCTCCATCTGTCTCCGCTTTAGCACCCCCTTCGATCGAAAAGGTTCTTCCCGAGCCCCAAATCCAGGAAGATGAGTTCTTTCCCTCTCATTCCTTCCTCCCGATTGACATGGTGTGCCCACTATCCCCTACTGACTCACATCCTTAAGTTGCCGAGTTGTTCCCCGAGGCCCCACTCCAGGGAGGACTTACTCGTGATGTGTCACTCACCTCAGAGGACACTTCATCGCTTTCTCTTCTCCCAGAGGAGTTGGTTAGTGATGAGACCCTTATCTTGGGTGACACAGACTCGTGTGTCTTGTGTCCGTTGACTATACCCATTACTCATCATTGTCAGGTTGAGTTCTCTATCAGGGACGTGTATCGTGATTCGGTGTTATGTGATGTCGCCCCCATCGACGTTTGCCACATACTTCTAGGACGACCCTGGCAGTATGACCGACATGTTCTGCATGATGGTGTGAGGAACTCCCATTCTTTTGATCGTCATGGGCGCAAGATTATTCTTCTTCCCCAGAAGAATGGTCATGTTCCTAGAGCACCTGGGAGGACCTCACTAGCATCTACGTCGTCGTCTTTAGTCTCCACTACACCACTCATATTTAGTGCTACGCTTCGGCCTGGACCCTCGCTCCAGGGGGAGGCATCTGATTTTTGAGAGTCATCTATTTTGGGTGCTCTGGAAACACCACCTTTTATTGACTTCGTATTTGATGAGCACGCGTTTAGTCCGCATCGTTTTCCCTTGGTGGCAGTCGAGCACATTGGGGCTCCTCACTTCGATCGTTCGATGTTTGTGATTCTTAGGTCGAGTCGTACGAGGAGAGTTGAGATGACCTGTAGGTTTTATACTCGAGCACATTGGGGCATCGTTTTGTGATTCATCGGGACACTCGTTTCCATGGGATTTTGTGAAAGATCATAATCGATAGATTTGGGGTCTGCTTAAAATATTGTGACTCGAGTGGAATTTTATCGGGTGACGTCAAAGCGATGGACGGTCCTGGTCTAGCGGACGATCGTAAGTGTCTACCAAGCAAGAGGATGTTGCGTCATGAATTACTGGTTCCACGACTTGCTTCCATTTGTTTCACATTTTCCCTCCCACTTCTTGTTTGCAATACACACCGCCCCTGTCATCCCCTGCAAAGCTCTAATAATTACTATTCCTTTAAATGGTTTGCATAAAATTTGGCTAATAGATTGCGAGTTTGGGAATGATAGGTTACTTGCAGGTTTTGGATCGTAGTCACGTCATCAGCAGGACAGCATGCAGCATCTCTTCGATCGACACTTGGACTTTCTACTTGCAGGTTACATCGAGACTCGTCGGGATCGAGCTCTTTCAACCCCGGGAGAATTGATGCAACCCGCGTGGCCTCGTTTCTATTATTTTTATCGCACATGTCTTTTATTATTGTAGCGCACGTTTTCACGCATTTTTTGGATTATTGTGTAGCGTAGAGTTGTATCGTGCACGTTATTTGCGTTTTTGATGTAATTTTGTATCGTGCACGCTTCCGCGCAATTTTTGTTTGACTCGTTGGTGTTGCCGGCCAACTGGACCCTAAATGCATAGGTCCGGTAATTTAGGGATAGGTTAATTAGGGCAAGCTCAAATTAATTAACTATTTGTCATATTTTGTCTAAATGAAATACCCAAGTGTTGCCCCATTCCTATTTATCCAATCTTATGTCGATGCCACCAGTCAGCCCATGCAATCCCTTTTATGTTCCAGCCGGTTCTATTCAAAGCCCACTTCCAAGGCCCATTACTCCTTAAAGCTAAAAAAAAAATTTACAGTCCTATGTTATTAAGAGGTGGCTGCCAATAACACCACTAACCCTAAGTTTAGGTATAAAATAAATCCCTCCCCTCTGTTTGAGTCGGCTGGGTTTGAACTGAAGGAATCGCAGGATTTCCTCCGGTTCACCGTACCAGCACCGCCAGCTACGTCGCCGTCCATCGGAGTCCCTATTTGTTGTCGGCGACAGCTCCTGCTACTTTCGTTGACAACCCCGACGGGATTACAGGGCGTCCTCCCAGTCCGGTTGCGCCAGCCTTCGAAGCTTCGTGGGAGCCCTCTTCAGCCACCGACGAGTTCGCCTGAGCATACCTAGGTTCTGGCGACCCCTCCTGCCCCGTCCTCCACCAGATCCCGTGAGCCCGGTGCTCTCCTCCCCTCCCAGCGCTAGACGTCGCCACTCCAGCCCTCGTTATTGTCGTCAGCACTGTTCTGTTCCCGGTGACTACCTGTAGAGCTTCGTCGATCTCTGTTTCTGCTGCCAGAGCTCTCCTTGGGAAAATCAAGACCTCCTCCACACCACCTCCAACCCAGTCCCCACCGGTCCGAGAACCTGTCAGCCACTGCCTCTTCCCCTGGGTATACCTCTCTACCTCCCTCGCTTGCGAACCATCAGTTGATGTTTTATGCTAATATTTGAAACGAATAGGTAATTAAATTAGAGCTTGCCTTAGTTAATTTCATCTCCTGCATTATCGTATTTTCTTACGTGCGAATGTCCGTCACCGTATTTTTGTGCCTGTGGAATTAAGTCTCATGACATTGCTACAATCGTGCGGTAGCTTTACGAGTGTGCGACGCCTTAACCGTTTATTTCGTTAAATTAGCCCGCGAAGCGCTCTCACGCCACATTTAGTTTATAGAGATCACATTTTACTTTGTTTAAAAACTACACCCCCACCTTGGATCACATAAGGAGCCATGGTAGGAAAGACAGATTCAGCCTCGGGTTTCCAACCTGAGTCAACAAGGAAGCAAAGGCCGATGACACCATGATCACATGTATGATTTATGCTTATAATCACCTGATGAAGGTATTATTTTATACGGGAGCTAGTCATTCATTTTTATCGGCGGCTGCTCTACAACGCTTTATGCTAACACCTTATCACTCTTCGAATGAGTTAAGACTGATGATGCCAAATAATACGAAAATGAATACACATCTTAGAAGTAAGATCAGGTTAATGATGGGTGATCAGACAGTAGAAGTTGATTTTGCAATCCTATCTCTTTCTGAATTTGACATCATTTTGAGAATGGATTGACCGACGAAGTATGAGGCCGTTATAAATTGCGAAAAAAAAAAGAAATTACACTCAACTTAGCAAATCAAACGCAGTGTTTCTTCAAAGGAATGATTGAACTATAAAAACTTTGATCTCCTCGAGGAAAACAATGAAAACGATTAGGAAAGGATGTGAGGGAATCTTGGTCATGATTAAAGGAAGTACGGTGACATGTGAACCGCATACGGTCCCTGCGGTGTGTGATTTTCTAGAAGTATTTCTAGAAGAGTGTTAAGAGGCGTTACGACGCCGGTTATCTTCAAATTACATGTCTTATTTTTATCGTTTTTACCCATTGTCCTAAGCCCAAATGGGGGGCATGTTTTGAACCTTTTTATATGGGTGTGGTTAGATATTTGAGGCAAGCAAGAAATTAGAACAGATTTTCTCTCTCTCTCTTATTTTCCCTTTTCCTCTCTCTTCTCTACCCCCTCACGGAAAAGCCGTGAACAACCCTAGCCGCAAGCCCGCGCTCCTCTCTTCCCCGATCGACGTCGCCGCAAGCCGCCGCCCCCCATTCTCCGACCATAGCTCCTCCTCCGGTCACGAGGTCTCAGGAGAAGGGCAATATCAACTTGGTATCAGAAGGGTTCTGTCGGGCCGTCGCTTTCCGGCACATCCTCCGCTCGCCCAGCCGCACACCGGCAGCCCCGCACGGCAACTGCTCCTCCTTCCGACGCGCCGGAAGCTCTTCCTTAACCTGCGGGAGCCTCGTCATCTCTGCCGACGTCCAGCTTGCACCACCTCCGGCCGGCTGCCGATCGTGGCCCTCTGCCCCCCTGCGCCAGCTCTGCGACACCGCACCCCCATCGGCATTTCTCCAGCCCCCTTCAGTGCCTCCACCAGGTTGTTCAGCACCGCCGCATCACCTCGAGGTCGAGGTCCAACACCTCCGTCGGCCTTCTCCCTCCACCACCAACCGTTTCTCCGACCTTATCTCAAATGGCGGATGCTCCGCCCTCTCTCGCCGACCTCATGACACTCTTCCAAACCATGTTCGCGACTCAGAATGCCAAAATGGACGCCCTCAATGCCCGCTTAGATGCCCTACAGCAGATGCCCCCTTCCCCTCCCTTGAACACAGGCGATCGCCCTTCCACAAGCCGAGTGGACTCCGCCGCTCCTCCAGACGTGGACTACCCCGCCTACACACGGACTATCCGGATGGATTTTCCCCTCTACGAGGGCCGTGACGATCCTCATTCGTGGCTTACGCGTTGCGATATTTTATTCACCAACCAGCACACTCCAGATGAAGAACGCGTCGGCATAGCCTCCTTCCACTTACTCAGCCCAGCACAATTATGGTTCACCCAACTTCTGCGGGAATACCCAAACATTTCATGGCCAGATTTCAGTATGACATGCACTCTGAGGTTTGACCCTGCTCTACAGGGGAACCCATTAGGCGATCTTGTGAACCTCAAACAGGAAGACTCCATCGACACCTATCTTAAGCAATTCCAGATTCTTCTATCTCGGGCGGCGTCCGCCTTACCGGAGCAACAGGTTCCCCTCTTCACTGCCGACCTCCACGAGCGCTTACGTTGGGATGTGGAGTTCCTTTTACCACGCGACCTCAACACAGTCATGAGCCTCGCTAGGGCTTGTGAACATCGACTGCTACTTGATCGTCCGCCTTTGGGGCGTTGGAACCCTCAGAGCAATTACCCCCTACCCCGCGGCCTCCACGAGCGCTTGCCGGACAGGGCATCATTTCGAGACGAAACCCCGCGGCCTACTGTTAGGCGCAGTTTGTCCGGCACCGAGATGCTCGAGCGTCGCGAAAAAGGCTTGTGCTACAATTGTGATGACTGCTTCACACCGGGAAATCGATGCCAACGTCTATTCTGGCTGGAAGTAGACGACCCTCCCGATGAGGCCGTGACGGGAGGTGAAGCCACTGCAATACCCTTCGATCCAGCTTAAGGACAAACTGTCTTCAGACGGGGGAGGCGATGTTATGTGGCGTTACGACGTCGGTTATCTTCAAATTATGTCTTATTTTATCGTTTTTACCCATTGTCGTAAGCCTAAATGGGGGGCATGTTTTGAACCTTTTTATATGGGTGTGGTTAGACATTTGAGGCAAGCAAGAAATTGGAACAGATTTTCTCTCTCTCTCTTATTTTCCTTTTTCCTCTCTCTCTCTCTCTACCCCCACACGGAAAAGCCGTGAACAACCCTAGCCGCAAGCCCGCACTCCTCTCTTCCCCGATCGACGCCGCCGCAAGCCGCCGCCCCTTCTCCGACCATAGCTCCTCCTCCGGTGACGAGGTCTCAGGAGAAGGGTCATATCAAAGAGTTACCAAGAGTACCATTGGTACGAGAAATTGAATTTACAATCAGCCTTGTTAATAGAGGCACCCTGGTAGAAAAAAACCATATTGTATGGCTCCAAAAGAATTGACAGAATTGAAAGCCAACTGCGGGAATTATTACCCCCCCCCCCCTGATGCAGGGCTAGGATTCCACCTGCCTGCCACCCCGGAGTCAACCGGGGTTCCACCTTGGAGTCCACCAAGGGGCCTTATCAGGGTCGCGGCCCGTACATCCCAACCAGCTCTCCGCCACGGAATCCGCCAGGAGAGGTTGTTGAGACTGGGGCTCGATCTCCAGACATCCTTGATAAGAGGCCATCACCAGCGTTCTCATCACCAATTGATCCGCTGCTCAGTTGGTGATGAGAGCATTGGTGATGGCCTCTTATCAAGGAGGTCTGGGGATCGAGCCACAGCCTCAACAACCTGCCGCCTGGTGGACTCTGTGGCAGAGAGCTGGTTGGGGCGTACGGGCCGCGACACTGATAAGGCCCCTTAGTGGATTCCAAGGTGGACCCCCAGTGGACTTCGGGGTGGCGGGCAGGTGGACTCTTGGTCCAACATCATAAAAGTGCACTTTTATTATGCGGCACAGGAGTCCACCTGCCTGCCACCCTGGAGTAAACCGGGGATGCACCTTGGAGTCCACCAAGGGGCCTTATCAAGTCCGCGGACCGTATACCCCAACCAGTTCTCCGCCACGGAGTCCACCAGGCGGCAGGTTGTTGAGGTTGGGGCTCGATCCCCAGACCTCCTTGATAAGAGGTCATCACCAGCGCTCTCATCACCAAATGAGTCGTGGATCAGTTGGTGTGATGAGAGCGTTGGTGATGGCCTCTTATCAAGGAGGTCTGGAGATCGAGCCTCAGCCTCAACAACCTGTTGCCTGGTGGACTCCGTGGTAGAGAGCTGGTTGGGGTGTCGGTCCAGGGACCTGATAAGGCCCCTTGGTGGACTCCAAGGTGGACCCCCGGTGGACTTTGGGGTGACAGGCAGGTGGACTCTTGCGCCGCATCACCCCTCCCCCTTCTGTTTGTTAAAAAAGCCGGTTCTTTACGTTTGTATGTGGATTATCGGAAGTTAAATAAGCTTACAGTACAGAATAAATGCTCGCTACCTCTCATTGATGATTTGCTCGACCAACTAGTGAATGCAAAGGTCTTTTTCAAAATTGATCTAAGATCGGTTTATCACCAAGTAAAAATTAAAGAAGTGAATATCTTCAAAACATGCATCAGTAAGAGACATGGGCACTTCAAATTGGTGGTGATGCCCTTTGTCGTTACGAATGTCCCAACTATCTTAATGGATTTAATGAATCAGGTGTTTAAAGAGTCTGGATAAATTTGTTACTGTATTTATCAATATTCTTATCTACACGAAAGATAAATGCAAACATTCAAAACATCTAAAGACTGTGTTACAAACACTGAGGGAGCATGAATTATATACAAAATTCTCGAAATATGAATTTTGGTTGAAAGAAGTTTCCCTCTTAGGGCATGTTATTACTGAACATGGGTTGACAGTGGACCAGATAAAGGTGAAAGTAATTATTCATTGGCCTACACCGACTCTTTAATTAAAATACGGAGTGTTCTCGGTTTGGCAGACAATTATAGAAAATATGTGAAGGATTTTCTAAGCTGGCTCTACAGCTAATGAAGTTGGACACGGAAAAATGTTACTTTTACTCGGGATGATGAATGTCAGACTGCATTTGAAAACTTGAAAGAAAGGTTGATGACGGCGTCAGTATTGGTAATGTCGCAAGATACCGAAGGGATTCAAATTTATAGTGATGTATCCCTTAAAGGTCTCAGATGTATGTTGATGCATAATGATAAATATCATATGCTTCGAGACAATTAAAAGATGCTGAAAGAAAATTATTCAGCGCATGATTTGGAACTCGCGGTCATTGTGTTTGCATTGAAAATTTGGCAACACTATCTATACGATGTTCAATGTGAAAATGTTACAAATCACAAAAAAATATATTTTCTCTCTGAAGAAAATAAATCTACGACAAAGATGGTTAAAATTCATGAAAGATTATGATTTGAAAATTAAATATCATCCAGGAATAACAAATGTTGTAGCGGATGTGCTTAGTAGAAAAAGTGTGGCGTCAATAATAGTGAAGCTAATTGATCAAAATCGTTTATACATGAGCTGCAGAAATTAGACGTTCTCACAATTACCCTTATGCACGCGGTCACTGTACCAAATGAGGATTTAGTACGCAATCAAAGAGAAAATAAAAGACAGTGGAAAAAGATCCAATTTTATGCAAACTACTTGAAAAGGTACGACATGGACAAACAACTGCATTTATAGAAGATGACTACTTGAGAAATGAGGTTACGATAATAACAAAAAGGTTGAGACTTCATACAACTACAACAATAGACTAAAACCGAATGAAGGTTCACATATTAGACAGTTGGATTACAAGATGCAGGAGATTGTTAAAAATGAAGTATGAAAGCCATCACACTCGCTACTCCATCCATTCGGGTATCACAAAGATGCATGCAGATCTGAAGAATATTAAAAATGAATAATGAAATGTGCATGTTCACTAATGATTCAATAATGATGAAATGCATATAATGAATGATGAAATGGATGAGAAAAAAAATATGATGACTGATGAAATGCATATAATGCAAAATGATACAAAAAAACAAACTTATAATATTAGAAATGATGCATTTCCTTATTATAAATTGTTGCTAATACTTTTGGAGGGAATGTAAGAATTTGCTTAGTCATTTGACAAATTATTTAGATAATTAAATTAATATGGGCGAAGGAAACTGGTCCCCGACGCAAACAAGAGGAAGAAATTGCAAGTGGACAAGAAGTATCGCTTGTGAGTGAAGGTGACTATGGCAGTGCTCGGGATACTGGATACTCATAGTGAGAGCTTGCAAGGATCCAGATTGCCCTCATGAGAGTTTCAAGTTAAATTTTATGTAGATTAGTCGCATCTACATGTGATATATATTCAGTGTGTTGTAGTAGTTATATTTTCTTTTGAAGCTCAAACTTTTGTGTATCATATGTATGGCTTGTCATGTACATTATAAAAAGATGCTTAATGAAATGATCATTGTTGTCCCGAACTTTTTTTAGTACTCTGTCATGATATGATATTTATTTAATGCACACTAAATATTATAATTTTGTGCCTCTGATGATGAATGAAATAAAAATATTTAAATTGTGTCGGTAACTGTGGTGTAGGCTGTGTCGGAGGCTGCATAACAAAGACCAATAAGTGGGGGTCATTACAGATTATGTGGCACCTCAGGGCTGAGGGAAAAACATTAGCTTATTCAACACATTTTACCCCAATCTATAGAGTATAAGCACTAATCACACTTATAATATCTTCACTAATAACTAACTTATGGTTATGTTGATTGACTATGGATAGATATCATATTTTGGAAAATTGATGTAGACTTCTGAAGGATAATGTAATCTAAACATCGATTGCATCCGATGAAGAGAAGATCGACGTAGTTATATCTGATCCAGCATTTGTTTGCTCAAGTTTTCTTGAAATTACAAAATGCATGGATGTTACATTGAAAGTAGAAGTGACTGCCAACTAATTTCTATCTGCATAAGGTCATAGAAACAATGTTCAGCCTATAAAGAAATAAGTTACGCAATCAGCTGCATAACGGTAAAGTGGCGAACATAGAAGCTACTAATCTACTTCCTATAATCCGATATATGTATTTAGACAAATTTTGTGTATATGAGACCAAGAAGATACTGGCATGAGATTATTTGCATGTTTCTAGTAAAGCAAGTATTTGCACCTCCTCTAACATTGCAAATTTTAAAATATATCAGTCATACTATAGTGCTGATATTAAGATCTTAGTTTTAAAAAATGTAAAGTAAAGAAGGAAAGAAAAATCAAATTGGGCAACTAATGTAGAACTTCCAATCACACCAACTAAAAAGAACATGATAACAAAAAAAGAAAAAGAATTTGTACAACATGGAAACTAACGATGAGGACGTTTATTCATACCTCCACATTCTTTAGTCCAAACTCTTCAGTGTGAGCTAAGCATAAATTCCCAAAGGTTTCACTCGGTCCGCTAGTTCCATGCAATCTTTTCAAACGGGAGAAAAATCTCAAAGTTAAGAATGATTTGAAATGTTTTTTTTTTATTTAGCAGAAACTTTAGTTCTTTCTAAAAAGTAACTGGATTCAGATAATACTACATAAAGCACTACTCACAGATCCTCTTCCAGGGATAATGCAAAATTACCACCGCCACCAAATGCTATTATGTCATTCAAGCACAAATAGTAGTACCTATTT
Organism: Platanthera zijinensis; assembly: GCA_039513925.1. Classification (NCBI taxonomy): domain Eukaryota; kingdom Viridiplantae; phylum Streptophyta; class Magnoliopsida; order Asparagales; family Orchidaceae; genus Platanthera; species Platanthera zijinensis. Next base: position 3,946,549 of record CM077088.1, read on the forward strand.
ACACCTATGCAAGACAAACTGTTAGCAAATAACGTTTGAAGTGCAGGACTATTTTAACAATAACATTTGAATTTGAAGAAAAATGAGAAACTGGCAATAAAACATGTCAAGGGCCCACCCAAACACAGTCTAGCAACAATTTCATCCTCAACCTTATCTATTCATTCCTAACAAGTGTTGAATGTGGTGTAAAATGTATATCACAAATCAATTTTAATAATTTTAATACATTTTATCTTGCGCCGTCTAACTCTTCTCCTGAGTCCTGACAAATCATTCAATACTATTGCTATCTACTCATTTACACGACAAAGATCTATCATAAATTACCTTACCTCTAGTACATATCTATCCAATTGCTTTTACAATATAATCATTCAATATTCTAACTTATTAGTTTTTCAAAACATTAATCTTACACACTCATTTACGTCAGAGTAACTTAAATATTAATGACAATTATTTTGTTCGACACTTTGATCCACACAACATCGCAAATAAGGTGATTTTTATAAGATGAACTTTTAAGTTTTGAAGTCTCTGTGATTTTCACTTAACACATAATACTTAAACCACACAACATTAACTCCATAGAGCGGGGGGAGTGAATAAGGGTGTCTTAAGAATTTTCATTTTAACTTGGAACTTAGATCAAAATATCCGTCTAGAACATTTTAGAAAATTTAAAATGAAATTTTCAAAGTAATTAAAATAAGATGCATCATTTTATTCCACTAATATGTTGATTATAAAAAAATGATTTCCATGACGTTAGAAATCAAGAAGGTGAATATAAAAACTCTTTGATTTTCTATACTGATCCTTCTCCCTAAGGACCGGTTGGCCTAGCCTATCTTTCCCTAGATAGGCCTCAAGCCGTCCCTAGACCTACTCCCTAGATCTAGTCTCCAACTCACAAGGTGAATTCCTCACTATACCGCACACAGACCTAGTCGCCCACACAGGCAAATTTCACTACCAATAACACAAAAATAGTCACAAAAAAGAGGAAATATAAGATGGAAGTAAAATTTAAGTAGTAAAACTCCCTATAGAAAAACTCTGAAGGTGATGACGAAGACACGCGAGAGATAGGAGTTGTAGTTGGTTCATCCTTCGTGTAGAATGAACGTTGATTGATTTCGCCTTCAGGTTCACCTTATATATAGAGAGACGGACAATAAACTAATTCTCAATACACAATGTGAGATTAATAAACAAAGAAAACTATATGGGCCTTAACATGGGCCAAATACATAAACAAGGGATAATGGCTACTTATGGGCTTTGATTCTTCACAAGTCGTAGGCACCAAACTTGGAAAGGAATCGGCTATATAGAGGACGATGTAAGGCCTTTGTCATGATGTATGATTCTTGTTCTACAACAGGCACATGCCATAAAATCAACGTCCGAATTTGAACCTTTTCTCAGACAAAATGACAATCTACTTCGATATGTTTCGTACGCTCATGAAACATAAGATTCTCAGCGATATGGATAGCAGCTTGATTATCGCGGGAAATGACCGTTGGAGAAGGAAGTTTGACGCCCAGATCAAAAAGAAGACTCTCTAATCATGTAAGTTCAGAAACAACAGAAGTCATTAAGCGATACTCAACCTCGACAGAGGAGCGTGCAATGACAGTTTGTTTTTTGCTTCGCCAAGTTACCAGGTGCCCACCAAAATATGTGCAGAACTCACTCGTAGAGCGATCATCGAGTGAGCCGGCATAATCAGCGTCAGAGTAGGCAATGAGAGACAAAGAAGAGGAAAGTTGATACACAAACCCTTGCCCATGGGCATTCTTCAGATACTTAAAAATATGTTCAACATCAAAGTATATATCTGGTCGTGTGATAGTGATATGATCTGAAGACTTCGGAGCAGTCTACCATCGGAAGGGGCTAAAGATCAGGGAGACTGAACCAACCGGTCCAGTCTCGCCCTCCTCCTAAGCAAACCGGATGGGCCCAGCCAGTTCGACGACTGGGTATATGGGGGGGGGGTGCGACGACACCCCTAGGGCATCGACATTATCGCAGGTATTTTTCGCTCGTTTCTTGCGTAGGAGTAGCGATAGCTATCACTTGGTGTCAGATGAGTGATCCTCCATCGTCGACCATGGCAACCACGACACACGCCTCACGGCGCTGGAAGAAGGGTAGCAAGGCCTGCGGGACCTCATAGAGGCGCTGAAGCAGGAACTGTCGTAGAAAATCTGCGACGGGGAGGAGCGATCTCGAGCAACTGTGTTGGAGGAAAAGAAGGCCATCGGGGAGCAACTAAGCTGCATCGAGCAGGCGCCCGTTCGCGGCAAGGGGATGGTAGCCGATGACGATCTCAGCGGTGCGGGAGAGGCGTCGGCCAATCGGAGGAATGCAAAGGGGTTCCTCTGAATGAAACTGACGGCGGGATTGATGGCTTAGCTGGTAGAGGAAACAGCAGTGGGTGCACATCGCGTCTTTTCGTTTGGAAGGGGATACCTATCAATGGCTTAGCTGGTAAAGGAAACAGCGGCCCTACCCCACATGGGAGGAATTCTATGATGGCCTCGTCGCAAAATTTGGACCAACTAAATATGAGGACTTCGATATGATGCTAACTAAGCTGAGACAGACAGGGATAGTCAATGAGTACAAAAAAAGGAGTTTGAAAGACTAACTAACCGAGTGCAGTGGTCGGAGAAGGCCCTTCTTGGGTGCTTCATGGTCGGACTCAAGGAGAAAATCGGTGATGAGGGGAAGACATTCCAGCCCAAAAGCATAGCGCAAGCCATTGGGATGGCCCAGTTACAGGAGGAAAAACTGGGAAGACGCAAGGTGGAAACAGCTTACCGAGGGAGCAGTAAGGAAGCGAAATAGGGTATGTCCACGGGAACCAGCAGCTCATCCACACGGAAGGAAGCGACAGTGAAGCGATTGTCGTGGCAGGAGATGCAGGATCGGCAGGACCAAGGGGTTGTGCTACACTTGCGACGAGCAATTTGTTCTTGGACACAAGTGTAAGGTAGTTCAGGTGTACATGTTGCAAGAGGAGGGCGAACCGAAGGCCGACGAGGGCAGCTCTTCTAAGAAAAGAGAGGTCCTCGATTTGGAAGAAATTGAAGTGTCCATTCATGATTTAGAGGGAGGACAACCCTCCACGATGAAGACGAAAGGAAAGGTGGAGGATCAAAAGGTTTCCATAATGGTGTACAACGGGAGCACCCACAACTTCATCAACACCGAGGTCGCACTTGGCCATCACACCGACGAAGGACAAGGTGTTCAAGGTGCTCGTAGCAGACGGAAATCTTCTGCAGTGCATAGGGGACGTGAGAAAGGTGTCGCTCACGATACAGGGATTCAGGTGTCATGTGGATTTGTATATACTACCGGTTAGGGGATCAGATGTCATACTGGGAGTGCAATGGTTAGGCAGTTGAAGCTAGCAATGAACGACTGGGACACACGGTGGGAGGAAGCACAAGCTGCAAAGTAATACGGGTCGTTGGTGAAAGAAGCCACTATTTTGTCTCTAGAGAAATGGGTCGAGCAGGACTACCCCATGGCATGGGATCTGACCGAAGGAGATCCTGGGGAGCGGGAAGAAAGAATTCCAGAAGAATTGCAGGAGGACGTGGGAAGGTTTGAGGTGGTCTTTGAGACACCCAAGGGGTTGCCACCACCACGGGCATGTGACTATCGGATCATGATCAAGGATGGAGCGGAGCCCACTAGTGTTCGGCCATACAGGTATCCTCACATACAGAAGGAGGGGATCGAGAGATGCATCCAGAAAATGTCGCGGGAAGGGACCATTTGACACAACACGAGTCCATTTTCTTCCCCAGTTCTATTGGTGAAAAATAACTGAATTTGGAGATTCTGCATAGACTACAGAGAGCTCAACGAGGTCACAGTTAAAGACAAATTTCTGATTCCGGTCATCGACGAGCTTTTGGATTAATTGCAAGGAGCCCAGTATTTCACGAAGTTGGACATGCGATCGGGGTACCATCAGATCTGCATGCAGGAGGGGTACATAGAAAAGACAGCTTTCCGAACACATGGGGGGCACTATGAATTCCAAGTGATCCCCTTCGGGTTGAGGAATGAGTCGGCGACTTTTCAAGCGGTCATGAACGAAACGTTTAGGCCATGGCTACTGAAGTTCGTGCTAGTCTTCTTTGATGACATCCTCATCTACAATCCGAGTTTGGCGGCACATGTAGAGCACCTGAGGATGGTGCTGCAAGTTCTCAGGGAGCAAAGATGGTACGTGAAGAGGTCAGAGTGTTCTTTTAAACAATAGGAGGTGGAGTATCTGGGTCACTTGGTGAATAGAGACGGGGTTCGGCCGGATCCACGGAAAATCCAGAGCATGAAGGAGTGGCCCACGCCCACAACCATCAAGATGTTGGGAGGGTTTTGGGGCTAACAGGATACTACAGAAAGTTCATGAGGACTACGAAAAGATTGCTAAGTCGTTGACTACATTACTGCAAAAGGGGATGTTTGATTGGGGAAGAGATGTTGAGTTAGCATTCCAAGCACTGAAGGAGGCTATGGTGACGACCCCGGTGCTCGCATTAACAAATTTCGCCAAGTTGTTCATAGTGAAAACAGATGCATCGGGAGCCGGTTTGGGGGCGGTGCTAATGCAAGAAGGGAGGTCATTAGCATACTACGACAAGGCGATTCAGGGGAAGGCATTAGGACTTTTGGTTTATGAAAAGGAGATGTTGGCGATCTTGCATGCGATGGGGAAAAGGCGGTCGTTTCTTATCGGGAGGCATTGCAAAATGCGAACTGACCACAAGAGTTTAAAGTACTTCCTGGAGCTGCGGATCTCCTCACCAGAGCAACAGAAATGGGTGACAAAGATGTTGGGGTACGATTATAAGATAGAATACCGCAAGGGAAAGGAGAATAAGGTCGCTGACACACTTTCGCCCTTGCCCCCGACGAGTTTTATTTTCACTATCTCAGTGTCGGTCTTGGGCATAATGGAGGAGGTCCATCGAGAGGTATTAGCCGATGAGGAGCTAAGCCAGATATTGAGAAATATTGCCTATGAAGCACGGGAACTCCAAAAAAATTCACGCACACGTACATGGTACATTTATGGGTACTAGTACGGCCCGGTACGACAAAATATGTACCTGGTACTTTTACTGTTTTTGGTACGGCCTGGTACTTCCGGGTACTTCCCGATTCAGCCCAATACAACCTGATTCACTGCCCGGTCCAAAAAAATAGCGCTTATTCACGGAGCCTCCTCGCTAGGGCAAATTATCGATCGAAATTGAAATTTCAAGAGCCGCGAGAACCAAGAGTTGTGTCGCGCATCCTTGTCGTAGGTCAGCGACCGAGAGCAGACACCGGAATCCTCCTCCGTCGGCATGTATAATTCTCACTTTCATCATTCCTTATATTAGTCTAATTTTTCTATTTATGTGGGCAATCTTGTGCATGTATAGTGATAACTGATAACATTTCATTAAATATATTTTTGCTGCGAATTAACTTATTACATGTATTTTGTTTAAAAAAATTCACATACTCAAACGTACTTGTACCGTGCTATTTTATAATTTTGTCGTACCGCATACCGGTACCCGTACCGCGTACCGGTACCCGTGCTTCCCAGAATATTGAAGAAGATAAAGAGACGAAAGCCAACTACCATGTCATTAATGATCATTTGTATTACAAGGTACGCTTGGTGGTGGCACCAAGATCCCCACTGAGGCAACAATTACTCCACGAATTCCACAACACCCCCAGTGGAGGACACTTCGGGATGTTGCGGACCTACCAACGGATCAAGCCGAATGTGTATCGAAAGAGGTTGAAAAAGGATATAGCACAGGACGTGAGGAACTGCAAGGAGTGCCAGAGAAAGAAATACGACAAGACCACCCCAGCAGAGTTACTGGTACTGCTGGACATTCTGAAGCTCACATGGGAGAGCAATGTGATGGACTTCATTGAACGGCTACCCAAATCACAGGGCAAGTCGGTCATCCTGGTAATGGTGGACTATCTCTCCAAGAATGGACACTTCATTGTGCTTGCACACCCTTGCACTGCAGACACCGTGGCGAAAGCCTTCGTCCGAGAGGTGATGAGACTGCATGGGATCAGAACATCCATCATTTCTGATCGTAGCACCGTGTTCACTAGCAGGTTTTGGAAGGAACTCTTCCGTCTTATGAGGATGTCCTTACGCATGAGTACAGTCAACCACCCCCAAACAGACGGGCAGACGAGGCCCTAAATAGAAGCATGGATATATATTTAAGGTGCTTCATTATGGGTAAACCACGCCAGTGGAGTAAATGTCTGCCATGGGCGGAGTACTAGTATAATACGGCATACCAAACGGCGGCAAGGATGACACCATTTGAAAGCTTGTATGGGAGAGCACCTCCGACACTTTGGAATTATGAGAAAGGATCATCCGCCGTGCCAAAAGTGGAGTCCACGTTACAAAGGTGGGACGTCATCTTGAAACAGTTGAAGGAGAATCTTCAAAAAGCACAGCACCGCATGAAGGCCCAAGCAGACAAGCATCGACGAGAGCAAAGTTTCGAGATAGGAGAGTGGGTGTACCTCAAGTTACAACCCTACCGACAGTTGTCAGTGGAGGGAGTAAAGAACCAGAAGCTGGCGCCCCGCTATCATGGGCCCTTCCGAATCTTACATAGAGTGGGGGTTGTGGCGTACACTCTGGAACTTCCGGCGAACTCTCGTATTCACCAAACTTTTCATGTATCGCTGCTCAAAAGGGATGCACAAAGGGAACGTACCGAATATTATCCCCTTGCCAGATGTGACGAAACTGGGTGAAGTTCGGCCAATACCAGAAAAGGTTCTTGAGACGAGGGGTTAAGACAGTACAAGGGAAGTCCATCATACAACTGCTAATCCACTAGAGGAACATGGGCGAGTCCGAACGGCCTTGGGTGGACTACGACGAGTTCAAAGAGACGTATCCAGAGTTTTAGCTTGAAATGACTAGTTCAAAGAGATGTATCATAGGACAAGCAAATTTTCGAAGACGACGGAATGATATGTCCCGGAGCCGGTTCGGACTACATCGGAAGGGGCCAAAGACTAGGGAGACTGAACCAACCGGTTCAGTCTCTCCCTCCTCCTAAGCAAACCAGATGGGCCAGTCGATTCGACGGCTTGGTATAGAGGGGGTTGCGACGACAGCCCTAGGGCATCGACATTATCGCAGGTATTTTTCGCTCGTTCCTTCAGTAGGAGTCCCGATAGCTGTCAGACTATGAGGTAAATAAGTCTGTCAATCAAATGACGTTAGTACTTGATGCATCCTTCGTCGCATCATAAATTGCGCATTTTAATTTTTCAGCATTTATTTTTATATGTATTTCTTTCACGCACTTGCTTTCAATTAAAATTGTTCGACTCTTCGGGTTGACCGTCCGATGAGATCTTAAATAAAAAGGTTCGATAATTTAGGTAGTGAGAACGAAAAAGGCAAGCTCAAATTATTTAAGAACGCATAAATTTCAATAAATCAAACAGGTCCAAGGTTAAATAGTTAACTTTTCTTATGCGGGAAGCTCTACATTAAGGAGGACATAAGGCAGAAGTGGAAATGAAGCCATTAAGGAAAAAAATACTATTTGGGTAATAAAAATTGGAAAGGAAATAATCAGGGAATAAATTCTCTCCTATTAATATCACAGTTTTGAGAAGTGAAGAGCAGACCGGGTAAACAGAGGAACGGAAATAGCCCGTCCCTTCGAAATACCGGCAGCCAGCCACTCCTCTTGCTTCTCACCATCGATGCTAGCCCCCGTCTCCTCCAGCCCCGGCGACATCAAAGGAGCCACGACCTTCTCCGACCGGGTCCCGCCCGCAAGTATTTGCCGAGAGTTGGTCACCTCTAGTGCGGCAGCACCGCAAGCGTTGAATTCTCCCTGCTGGGTTGCCGTCAACCGCCCCTGTCAACTCCGACGGCCCTCCTGATTGGCGTCGACAACGACACAACTTTCCGTCAATCGACCGAAGATCATCGCGCTCCTGTGCGCCGATTGGACTTGAACGAATCGGGCTCTTCGGTATCCTTACCCTGCTGCTCCACTTATTAACTTTAAATTTGTGCAATCAACTTAAATAATTATTGAGCTTGTCTTTAACGTTCTCCCAGCCTTTTATTGTCGTTATGTCATAAATTACTGCTGAAAAATTGTATGTGGATGAACGGATTCCACCAAAATTCAACTCCATAAACGCTCGAGAGAACATCCTCGAACAACGATTAACGGCTTTATTGACGTCCATCATCGGGATTTGTTTTATGCGTGAAAACTTCGAATTTGGCCGCTCGGTCCTCTTTTTTTCAAAAATTAAAAATCCCCTTAATTTTCAGAATTCTAATTTTATTTATAATAAATAAAATATTTTGCTATAAATTATTTAATTATTGCGAAAGCCCTAATCCGAGTTTACATCAGTTTGGTATTAGAGGTAGTTGACTCACTCCTATCGTGAGTTGGTCTATCCGATCTTATCCTTTTTATAAAAATAATAATAATAAAAAATCATCAAAAAATTTATTATGCCCTTTAATTTTTTTTTAAAAAACTTTATTTTATTTTAAAAAAACTAAAAATAATAAAAAATTACTTTAAAAAAATTAATAATAATATAAACAAATATATTTTTTAGCAAGACATTAAAAAAAGAATAAGGTTTAAATGTGCCTTTATTTTAAAATAATTATCTTATTTTAAAATTTAAATCTTTTTTTTAAATCTTTTTTATGGAAAATCCTATAGGTTTAGAAAGCACCAAAAAAGGCTTAAATGTTCGAATTAAAAAATTATCTGAAATGGTAACGTCTCTCACCAATATAAAACACTCATGGCGTAACGAACTCATTGAACCTAAGCGCATAGAGCACATACCCACGAGTGATTTTGACGGACGTTTAGGTCCAGATAAATGTTTAGATTGGTGTCATGACATGGAAATTTATTTAAGTGGTAGTTAAGTACCTTTGAGTAGTCAACTCGAGTATGTGACCCGTAGACTTAAAGTACCCGCCTTAGATTGGTGGAAACATCGTCAACGCATGAGAGATAAGTTGTGGTTGCCTCCAATCACTACTTGGATTGAGTGCAAATCAAAGCTGCGCAAACACTATGTCTCTCCCGATTACTTCTGAACCTTATATTGTAGATTTCAAAATCTACAACAAAGAGGTTTGTCGGTCGAAGAGTACACTAATGAATTTATTGTCCTTCAATCTAGACTAGATATTCAGGAGAGTGATGAGATGATTGTATCCTGTTACCTGCACGGATTACACTATTCCATTAAGGATCAACTAGAGTTGCATCATTATCGCAATTTGGAAGAAATTTCAAGCATGGCTCTTAGGGTGGAGTCTGAGTTTAGATCTACTGTTAGACCCCTCGCTAGTATTGTCGTTGCCCTCACTGTTAAGGACATAGATTCTCCTAGTATCACCACCCCCATGGGTATCTTGGTCTCACTAGTCTCCACTATAAAAATTCCTCAAGTTGAGGAGACTCTTCTTGAACCTCAGCTCCAGAAAGAAGAGATTCTTCCTCCTATTTATGACATACCGGTTGAAGTAGCGACTCCACTTGACCCCACTTGGTCACCAACTGTAGTCACTGATTTCCTTCTCGAGCTCCTACCCCGAGAGAAAGAGTTGACCAACGATGAACCTCTCTATTTGGTGACAGTCTCTGAGCCAACTACACTCACCAACACTTGAGACTATTGACGTTACATTTGACGGTCCCCCACCCGTAGCACTAATGTCACCACCATATATTGATTTCGTATTTGGATAACATCATTTCATATCATTACATTATCCTATAACCGTGTCTGAAAACAATTATTTTCAAATTATAAACATTTAAGAAAACCCGTGTTATAAGGATAGTGAGAACTCCTAAATTTTTCACACCCAATAAGGATACACGTTTTAAAGGATTTCTCTGGAAGCAATTAAATGATAAAATTGATATCAAATTTAAATCATGTAGTATTAAGTTAAATGTAATCGGATTTGTGAAATTGCATAACTATATTAAATATTTAATATAAAATTTTTTGAATATATTTTGGGGTCGGGAGCACACCACACTCGAGTTTAGTAGCGTTTATCACTCTCTAACTGATGAACTGACTGAAATCATTAATAAGAGTTTGGAGAATCTCCTTAGACATTTAGTCGGGAAGAAGCTGAAGCAATGAGATTTTGTACCTCCACAAACCAAATTCGCATGCAATAATTCTAAATGTCGCACTCTTAATATATCTCTTTTCGAGATTTTCTATACGTTACCCCGCCCACCTGATCGTCAACATCTTCCATTCCATGAACGTATTTCCTTTAAGGCACAAACTCATATTAATTATTTAAGAGAACTGCATAAAATTATTGCTAATATTTTTCGAGCAACGTTTGAAAATTACAAACTCACGGTCGATCGTTATCGCCATGAGATGTACCTTTCAAAGGGAGATCAGGTGAATACTTATTACAGAAGGTTTGGTCTAGTTCATGATCAAAAGCGCATTGGGCCACCAGTTGAGCCACTCGTCGAGGCTCCAGATATTCAACCCAATTTAGCTCCAACGATGATGTCAGATCTCTCCATTGCCAGTTTTTGCAAAGTCTCGTCGGGGTCGAGCTCTTTCAACCCTGGGAGAATTGATGAATCCTTCGCCGTATCATAAATTGCGCGTTTTAATTTTTCAGCATTTATTTTTATGTGTATTTCTTTCGCGCACCTGCTTTCATTTAAAATTGTTCAACTCTTCGGGTTGACCGTCTGATGAGAACTTAAATAAAAAGATCCGGTAATTTAGGTAGTGAGAACGAGAAATGCAAGCTCAAATTATTTAAGAACGCATAAATTTTAATAAATCAAAACGGTCCAAGTTTAAATAGTTAACTTTTCTTATGCGGGAAGCTCTGCATTAAGGAGGACACAAGGCAGAAGTGAAAATGAAGCCATTAAGGAAAAAAATACTATTTGGGTAATAACAATTGGAAAGAAAATAATCAGGGAATAAATTCTCTCCTATGAATATCACAATTTTGAGAAGTGAAGAGCAGACCGGGTAAACAGAGGAACGAAAATCGCCCGTCCCTCTGAAATACCGGCGGCCAGCCACTCATCCTCCTCTTGGCTCTCACCATCGACGCTAGCCCCGTCTCCTCCAGCCCCGGCGACATCAGAGGAGCCACGGCCTCCTCCGGTCGGGTCCCACCGCAAGTCTCCGCCGAGAGCTGGTCACCTCTAGCGCGGCAGCACCGCCAGCGCCGAATTCTCCCTGTTGGGTTGCCGTTGACCGCCCCTGTCAACTCCGGCAGCCCTCCCGATTGGCGTCGACAATGACACAACTTTTCGTCAATCGGGCCGAAGATCATCGCGCTCCTGTGCGCCGATTGGACGTGAACGGATCGGGCTCTGCGGTATCCTTACCCTGCTGCTCCACTTATTAACTTTAAATTTATGCAACCAACTTAAATAATTATTGAGCTTGTCTTTAACGTTCTCCTAGCCTTTTATTGTTGTTATGTCATAAATTATTGCTGTAAAATTGTATATGGATGTACGGATTCCGTCAAAGTTCAACTCCATAAACGCTCGAGAGAACATCCTCGAATAACGATTAACGACTTTATTGACGTCCATCACCGGGAGTTGTTTTATGCGTGAAAACTTCGAATTTGGCCGCTCGGTCGTCTTTTTTTCAAAAATTAAAAATTCCTTTAATTTTTCATAATTCTAGTTTTATTTATAATAAATAAAATATTTTGCTATAAAATATTTAATTATTGTGAAAGCCCTAATCCGATTTTACATCAGTACTCTATATTAGGAAGAAGCAAAACATTGTCGGAGACACGAGCGCATAATTTGTGATTGACACACAAAGGTGTATCGACGGGCTTATATCTTGAATAGCCTACAATGCAAAGAAGGTTGAGGCAGTATTTCCATTGAGATAAGATGAAGTCATCAGGACGACGAGCAACCTCGATACCCAAGAAGTATCGGAGAGGAGCAAAATCTTTGGTTTGAAACTGTAAGGTCAAATGCTTCTCGACCAAAGTGATGTCGGGGATGTCATCCTATGTTAGAAGAATGTCATCAACATGGATATACTTGGTAGAAGAATGACAAACAACATTTTTGTGTGCGAGAGTACCCAACGAAGATATACTTGGTAGCACGAGGGGCCAACTTATCGACGGGAGGTCCTAGATGATGTACAAAACGTACACATCCAAAGACCCGGGGAGGGAGTGAGAAGAGAGGTGTGGAAGGATACAAAATGGAGAAGCGAGTAGCAAAGTCGAGGACGGTCGACGAAATGCGATTAATTAAATAGCACGTGGTGGAAACATCAAAGTGTCAATACTGCTTTGGAACGTGCATTTGGAATATAAGGGAGCGAGCAACCTCTAGAAGGTGGTAGTTCTTCTGCTCAGCAACACCATTTTGTTGCGGTGTATTAGGCATTGGATGTCTGATGGAAAATGTTGAGGAGGTTACAGGTGTTTTGAAATTCACGATTGGTATACTCACGAGCATTATCAATGCGAAGAATTTAAATGATGTTCGAGAATTTAGTACTAGTTTCAGCGATGAAGGAGCGGAAGCACTGCAACAACTCAGAGCAACCACGCAGTAAGTATAACCAGGTGACGAGAGAATGGTCATCAATAAAGGTCAGAAAGTACTGATAGCCAGACAAACTAAAAGATTTATACATACCTCAAATATCTGAATGAACAAAGACAAAGGGAGTAGAGCTCCGAGAACAACTAGGGGAAAGTAGATTGAATAAACGATTCAAATTGAAACTAAATAAACGGAAAATCAGGAAGAGCTTTCCAGAGGATAGTAAAAGGAGCATGGTCAAGTCGACGATGCCAGTCAACGGAAGTAACCGAGGATAACACAGAGGCGGAAATATTCAAAGTGTAGAGCCCATTGGACAGTCGGCCGATATCAATGACACACTGCGTCCGTCGATCCTGCACCACAAAAGAAGACGAGGTAAAAGTAATGGAACAGTCACGCTCTTGGTTAAGGCGACCGATAAAGAGAACATTAAAGTCAAAGTCAGGGCCATGAGGAACAGAGCATAAAGAAATGGAGGGGGTCACATCAACATTGTCGCACCCACAAACAGGGGTGGTTGCGCCATTCACAACTGTGATAAAGTTGGGAGCAAGAGTATCTGTGTAGCGAGAGGGCTTTTGTGGAGAAACGTGATTGGTGGCTCCGGAGTCCATAATCCAAGAGGAGTCGAGAGGGAAAGAAGCGAGGCTGAACTAGAAGGAAGAGGCCACAGGGCTAGTTGGGCGGTTAAGCAGCTCCCGCAATTGCCTAAGTTCATCCCGCAAGATATCGAGTTCAGCGCGGGAACCATTGAATGAAGGTCGAGCAGCAGAGCGAGGAAGCAAAATTGGAGTCCCCAACACAGTTGCCTAAGTTCATCCTGCAAGATATTGAGTTCAACGCGGGAACCATTGGAGGAAGGTCGAGAGTTGTAGAGCGGGGAAGCAAAGTTGGAGTCCCTGTGGAGAGCAGTGGAAACAGACTCAAGCAGTTGCGATCAGAAGAAGCAGAGGCAGTTGTGGCGAGCACATCAAGTAAATCGGGCGAGCACATCAAGTAAATCGGGCGAGCACTACGATCACACAAGCACAACGGGCAAACATACGAGCACCACGAGCAGAGAGGGTGAGCACAGCAAGCCCGCGAGTAGGCAAGCAGAGGTGTTGAATCACGCAAGGATGTGAGCACGGGATCAGCAAGCACACAAGAAGTAGATATGCAATATGGTTCAAGCGGGGAGCATGGAAACAACGTGCAAGAACAGGATATCACATGCTAGAATAGGGGGCAGCCAGGTGCGGATACGGCATTAACAGTCGCAGACAAGCCCTGGATGCGATCTCTGGATGCGAGCTCGCGTAGTCTGCGTAGACGGCCAGGCGGGCTCTGGAATGAGCTCTGGAGGCGAGCACAGGTTGCGAATTCTGGTGCGCGGGCTCAAAGAAAATAGACGCACAGAGCAGGAAACAAGAGATCGACAATAAGTGCGGCAAGCAGAGGAGGTCGGAGGCGAGCGGAGGGCGTTTGGAAGTGAGCGAGCTCTAGCAGCGGCATGGCTGATTAGCTGCAACCAAAGCTGGGCAAGCGAGCAAGCTCAAGCAGCGGTGCGCAGAGGGCGATTGAAAGCGGTCGGGCCAAAGTAGCGGGTGCGAGCAAAGCTGTAGCAACCACGATCTGGTCCAGTCAAAGCACGAGTGCGAGAGCTAAGGCTCAATCGTGAGAAATCCTATCTGTAGGATCGTTAGCTTAAATACCATGTAAAATTGAAAAAAAAAATTTATATATATATATACATCATTTTCTCATATACAACTAAACCTTATATTAGGGAGACGGACTATAAATAAATTCCCAATACACAATATGAGACTAATAAACAAAGAATACTATATGGGCCTTAACATGGGACAAATACATATATAAGTATCATGGTTATTTTATGAGCTTTGATTCTTCATTCTTCAAAAGTTTACACTAAATTTGCTACTTAAATATGCTCTCTTACACTAAATTTGTTGTCTTACACAAAATTTGTTGCCTTGCATAATGACATTTATAGCCTTACATGGTGACATTTACCTCAATTTTTATTGACTTACATTTGCTGTTGGTGACATTTACCTCAATTTGTATTGACTTACATTTGCAACATATGATGTAATCATGAATACCATTTACAATTTAACCATACAAGATTTTGCAACATATGATGCATGTGGTGCATCTTTTGCAAAATTGATGCATACTTAAATAATGAATGGTGAATGATTGATGATTAATGAATGATGAATCAATGATTGTGAGTGGAATCATAAATTGGTGAGGACAAGACATGATGCTCTATATTTTTGTTCTTAAAATATTGTGTCACTGATTTTGCAAAATTTGTGAAATTTCTTGGGTAATGATTAATATCTTTCCAAGACTACAAAAGTTAAGCCTAACAAACAAAATTTTATGAGGTTGAAAAAAAATTCATTTATACTATGGTAATTAGATTAATTTTGCATTTTTACTCTTTATGTTTTTTTGGACTTATTGTATTACTCATTTACCCCTTAAATTTACATGGGTTTTATAATTGCTGAATCATAGAATGGACTCCTTTCAAGCTTCTACTAAAGCCCCCAATGCTTCAGTGCCCACCGGAAGAAATGCTTTTTGGGCGTTTGGAGAGAAGATGGTTGCAACTGATACCAATAGGATTTGTTGGAAAATTAAAAATAATGCTTTGTTACTCCCATTCGAAACACTATCACCTCTATATATGGAGGCGGATATTACATAGTGAAATATTTGTACATTATTATGACGAAAAAAGAAATACATACACAATTACATATTACAACACTCCCCATCAAGTTGGACGTGAGATGTTAACCATGCCCAACTTGTCAATAATCATTCCAAATATACTCTCACTCAACCCTTTTGTGAGGATGTCAGCTAGTTGTCTGTCAAAGAAAAAAATCATGCTCTTAATGTTCTCTTTGATAAAGTATCGATCTACTTCAATGTGTTTTGTGTGGTCATGTTGGACTGGGTTGTGTGCGATAATGATAGTAGCATTATTGTCACAATACATCTGGATGGGTTCGGCTACAATAAGGCCAAGATCGTACATCAAGGAACGGAGCCATAAGCATTCACAAACCTCATGGGTCATAGCTCTAAACTCGGCTTCTACGCTGGATCTTGCCACTATGTGTTGTTTCTTGCTCCTTCAAGTAACAAGGTTACCCCCAACTAGTGAACAATATCCTGAGGTTGGTCGTCCCACTTTCTGGTGAGGATTTGAGATACCTCAAAATTTTGTGAGCAACATCCACATGGCGCGTCTTTGGAGCATGCATGAACTGGCTGATGACACTCACCACATAAGAAATATCAGGGTGTGTATGAGTCAGGTAGATCAGCCTACCAACTAGTCTTTGAAATTCAGAGATGTTTTTGATCACCTCGCCATCATTGCGCCCAAATCTGTGGTTAGCTTCAATTGGGGTGTCAGTCAGTCTACATCCACTCATCTCTGCCTTTTCAAGAAGGTCCAGAGCGTATTTTCTCTGGGAGATGAAGACCCCCTGCCTAGACCTTGCGACTTCAATACCCAAGTACCTGAGTTTTCCCAGGTCCTTGACCTCAAACTCACTAGCAAATTTTTGTTTTAGATTCTTGATCTCTTCCATATCATCAATTGTTATGATAATATCATCAACATATACAATGAGAACAGTGAGTTTACCGGTCCTATGCTTGATAAACAATGCATGATCAACATTGCTCTAGTGATACTCAAATGACACCATAGCTTTATGAAGTCTCTCAAATCAGGCTCTTGGAGATTGTTTTAGACCATACAGGGTCTTCCTTAACATGCAGACTTTCCTTCTGCATCTTTAAGGGTTAGATCGGGTGGAATAGACATGTAAACTTCCTCATCCAGATCCCTATGAAGGAAAGCATTCTTCACAAAAAGTTGTCAAATATCCCAATCTTTGTAGGCAGCACAAGATAATAATACCCTAATAGTGTTCATCTTTGCCATCGGGGCAAAAGTTTCCTGATAGTCAATTCTAAGGGTTTGTGTATAACCTTTTGTCACCAGCCTAGCTTTACACCTTTTGACAATCCCTTAAGTTCTGTTTGATAGAAAACATCTATTTGCACCCAACAGTCTTCTTTCCATGGGGAAGAAGTACCAAATTCTCGTGCATGATTTTTCTCAAGGGCGGTCACTTCCTCAAGCATCGCCTCTCTCCATATAGGGACCTCCAGGGCATGTTGCCGAGATACAGGTATGGAAAGAGAAGTAGGGGAAGACACAAAGGCTTTGTGGGAAGTAGAAAAAGAGTCGTAAGATACATAATGTGAAAAAGGATGTTAAGTACAAGAGCGGATACCATTTCTAAGGGCAATTGGTGGATCAGAAGGCCCTAAGTCAGGATCCGATGATGGTTCAGGTTGCATAGTCGGATTTTGTGTGCTTGTCCTCTTTGCCCGCCAAGTATATACTTGCAAGCTCGGAGCAGTAGGTAGAAGATGTAGGAGGACTCACTTCCACTGGTGTGGACTCCCCCTGAAGTGAGAGATACGGTGGAGATATTTGCAGAGGTACAAGAGGAGAGGGTAAAGGAGGAGGGTCCCTATCCCCCGAGGCAGGGCAGTATGCCTCAGATTCACGGAACGTGACATCCATAGTAACAAATACTTTCTTCGTAAGGGGGTGAAAACACTTGTAGCCCTTCTGAGTGGAAGCGTAGCCAATAAAAACACACTTCAGTGTGCGGGGATCAAGTTTGGTAGGACAAGGGTGGTAGATGTGAACGAAGCATACACAGCCAAACACCTTAGGGGAAACCTGAGAAGGAAGCACAAGAAGGGTGCTAAGAGGAGTGGCATTCCCAAGAATACGCAAGGGCATACGATTAATAAGATATGTCGCAGGAAGGACAACATCCCCCAATAGTATTTGGGAAGATGCATGGTGGATAAAAGGCAACGAGCAACATCCAGAAGTTGACGATTTTTCTGCACAGCAACACCATTCTGAGCTGGGGAATAAGCATAGGTAGTCTGGTAAATGATTCCATGATAAGCAAGATATTGCTCAAACTGTGAATTCATGTATATGCGGGAGTTGTCACTACGAATAGTTTTAATGGTAGCATGAAATTGAGTAGAAATCATGTTATGAAATTTACGAAAAATAAAAAATACATCACTCTTTTGCCGCAGCAAATACAACCAAGTAGTATGGGAAAAACAATCGAAAAAGGTAACAAACCACACAATCAGAAAAAGAAGGTATCGAGCAAGACCCTCAGATATCAGTATGAACAACTGCAAACGGGTTGAACTAGGTAACGAAACATGATTAAACGTAGCACGATGGTGTTTGTTAATAGTACAGACATCACACACAAAGGAGTCAAAAACACCAGTAGACATAGTAGGAAATAGTAACTTCATAACATTAATAGACGAGTGACCCAGGCGATAGTGCCAGGAATACTAAGGACGTGTAGTGCTGGAATGCAGAGCCTATAGAGCTTGAGCTAGGCTAAAGTCAAGCACATAGAGACCATTGATCGTGATAACCATAGCCATCCTCATCGTCAGGTCTTGAAAAACACAAGAGGAAGGAAGAAAGGTCACAGAGCAGTACATGGAATTTATTGGATGACTAATATAAAGTAAATTACAAGTGAAATTGGGAACATGAAGAACAGAAGACAAGGTAAGCGAGGAGCAAGAGATGGAACCCTTTCCGACAATAGAGGAAAGAGTCATCCACAATGCTCACCTTATCACGACCGGAGAGAAGGGTCTATGAGAGGAAACCTGAATCAGAGCCAGTCATATAATATGTGTCCCCAGAGTCAATGATCCACTAAGTGGAAGGAAGGGATGCAGCAGAGTGAGCACCTAGAAGTCCAGTGTAAGCATAGGCGGAGGAGGCAGAAGACTCCGTAGAAAGAACCTGCATCAAGCGACAAAGAGCAAGCACCTCATCCGCCCTGAATGTGCTGGGAAGAGAAGATCCATCAGTGTTGGAATGGCTAGGGGTGGTGTCCATAGTAGCATCAGAGAGATGAGAAGAACGAGGAGAAGCATGACGACCTAAAGGTTTCCTGAAACCACGGCCGCCACGAGGTGGAGCACCCCCTCTCAGCGGTGGGAATCCGTAAAGCCTGAAGCAAGTGTCCCGTGTGACGATTTTTCCACAATAATCACTGAGGAGATGATCTTTATAAGATCCCTTCAACTTGGAGTCACGTGAAGATCAACCACCAAGAATAGAAGAGGTAGCCGCAGCAAGGGCAGAACTCTTAGGAGCAGGATCGGGAAGCAAGGTCTAACGGCGATCAAATTCCTGCTGCACAAGACTATAGACCTCAGAGAGGGACGGCAACTGTGAACTCCCCAAAATCTAAACAATGATCTGATCAAAGTCCCGATGAAGACCATGTAGAAACTCAAAGATTCGATTTTGGTCATCCCTGGCACAAACCATCGTCTTATCAACAGGGCTAGCAAAGTGGAGGGGATCAAATGATGGTATTCATGATACAGTTGCGTAAACTTCAAATAATATGCAGAAGGAGGGCGATCACCATATCGGAGTAAGGATATCTTCCGTCGTAACTGAAAGATCTGAGCAGCATTACCCCGAGAAGAGTATGTAGCCTCTGCGTACCTCCAAATATCTGCAACATTGTCGAGGAATAAATAATTACAAGTGATGGACTCCTGCATAGAATTTGTAAGTTAGGACATGACTAAGGAGTTCTCTAATTCCCACTGTATCCGCTGGGAGATCTTGTCAGGTTCCTAATTTTGGCCAGTGACATAGACAAAAAGACAACGGCTCTTAAGCGCCAAGGTGATAGACTGAGACCATGAATGGTAATTAGTCTCATCCAGGCGAATGGTAGTCATCTAAAGAGTAAAATGATAATGGTTCCCACTGATAGAACTCACGAGAGGGACAATCGTTGATGAGGGGGTGGGAGAATCATCGCATCTAGACATAGTGACTCAAGAATAGAAATATGGAGACCACCGAAGACTAACGGCAACACGGCGTAGCAGAATACACCGAGCAACAAACAAGCTAAAAGGGGAGAGGAAGAGAAATCCACTCCATGCAATCGCCAAGATGCGCAGACGGCGCCGGAAGAGGCAGGCAGTTCACCGCATGGAGAATCCGGCGCCGGACGGGGACGAAAGGAGGATCCGCGGAAGAGGCCGCTGAAGGTGTTGGAAGCGAAGAAGAAGAAACCACTGAAGGTGCTGGAAGCGGAATAGGCCGTTGAAGGCACTGGAAGCGGAAGAAACCGCTGAAGGCTCTGGAAGCGGAAGAGGTCGTTGAAGGCGCGACGAGCGGATGCAACTGCTACGGATCTGGAAGCGATGAGCGTCTGCGAAGGGTACTGCAACTACTACGTAGGTTGCGACAGGAGCGGGTAGCGACGAGTGACGGAGAGGGAGAAGCAGGCGGAAGCGGAATAGGGAGGTGGGTCTAGCGGAAGGGGGCGAACGGCGGAACCTTTAGGGCACCAGGAGCACGACCTTTGATACTGGTACGAACTTGGGGAGGGAATGGGCTGTGGATGTGGTCGGCGGTAAGGGTGCACGGGAAGAGGGGGGAGAGAGAGAGAGAAAAAGAGAGGGAGAGAATTAGGGTTAGAAGAGAGAGGGAAAAAGACTCAAATTCAACCAGCATGTCCAAAACAAAACAGGCGATCCCCCTTATAGTAGTCCGGGGTGAGAAAAACATAAATGTGAAAGCATAAAAGCGGCGCAAACAATCCATCAAACATAAATGTTGAAAATAAAAACATAAATGTCTGGTTGGGGCCATCGAACTGAATCTGCTTCGCCCTACAGTCAATCCTGGAGTTGACTGCTGAAAGCCAGTCCATTCAAAAGATCAAGTCGAATCCTGCTATAGGTAGCTGCAGAGCTTCCACGATAATCTCAGTATCACCAAACTGCACTGGTACCATGCACTTGTCTCTGGTCTGCAGAAGGGATCCATTCGGCATCATAACTTCCAGCGGTACGGACTCTGGGAAGACTTCTAGACCCAACTTACGCACTAGAGATTCCGCGATAAACGAGTGCGAGGCACCCGTATCGAACAGAACCTTAGAGGGTAAATTACGAATCATAAGGATGCCTACATGAATGAATTTATGAAGGATGAAAAACAATGTGTCACTACGGAGGGTTGAATGAACATGTTATGTAAAAATAGAGCACTTACCAGTCACTACATCCTCCTGATCCTTCGCCTCCTGCTGACCCAGCCCATAAGCTCTGGGCTGCACTAAGTCTCGACCCTGCTGTAGTCTCCCATCAGTATTCATCAACGCTTTGCCCTTATCAGCCCTGCTAGAGCTACCAACTTCGAACTTCGACTGTAGGAATAATTTTCATTTATCGTCTACTGAAATTACAAATAAAGAAAAGTAATACAACAAACTTTGCTTACCTGATTCACACCAACTTCCTGACAAAAGCGAGCTATATGCCCAGGTTGTCGGCACTTGTAGCACACGCCTGCGCTGGCCAAACACTCTCCTGGATGGCGACGCTGACACTTGGGACACGTGGGATAGTCCTTGCTCCGGTCACCAGATTGACCACCCTTCTTGCCATCGGGCTTCGGCTTCTTGTTCCAGTTCTTTCCTTGATCATTCCTGTTCTGTTGCGGCTGGTGCGAATCCTGAGATCGCTTCGCACGGAAACTACTCCGCTTCTGAACTTTCTGCTGATCAGCCTCCAGTCTGCGAGCTGTATCCACTAAACTCCTGTAATCAGCGTTGACCATAGTCATCAGCGGCTGTCTCAACGAGTCACGCAAACCATCCACAAAGCGACTGCACTTCTCAGTCTGATCTCCCTGCATCACGCCCGCATATCGAGCCAGATGAGTAAGCTCTCGCTCGTACTCAGTAACTGTCCTGTCCCCCTGGAAAAGCCTAAGATACTTCTCCTGGAGACCTCGTCGTGCGGAAGGAGGCACAAACCAGCTTGCAAGGGCTCTAGAGAACTCGCCCCAAGTAAACATATCTGATGTACGACCTGGCCAAACATATGGTCATACAATTTAAAAAATAAAACGCATCACTTACTATAATATGAGGAAATTTCATTTCGCATTACCTGCAGGATCATCTGCCCGGTACTTGTCCCACCAGACTTTCGCCTCACTTCGAAGGAGAAAAACAGCCAAAGGAACTTTCTTGTTCTCTGGACACTCCAAAACATTAAGCAGGTCTCTGATGTTTGCTATCCAATCATCTGTGTCCATCGGGGTCTCATTCCCACTGTAGTTCAAAGGCTGAAGTTCCCTAAAATTTTTCAAATAGCGATCAATGGTCATCTCCACAGGTACTGGGGCAGGAGCTGGTGCAGGGACTGGAACTTGTACTGGAGCTGGAAACCCTGCAGCCAGTCCTCTCTGAAACTCCATCAGGGCAACAGTGACCGCCCTGGCTATCTGAGACGTTATGTCCATGCCTTCTGAAGCTGCTGGAACTGGTGGTACCTGTGGCACGGCAGCGTCTCCCATGGTCGCATTAGGAACAGGGTCCTGACGTGAAGATTCACCTAGTTCACTAACTCGTGGTGCCTGATAGAACATACAAAGGAAATCTATTTATTTAACACACATCTGAGAAATTTGGCTTAGCAGTTTATTTCGTACTCTAGCGAAAACTATGACTTAAACGTCACTTAAAAAAATACTTTACTAACGAGAGTTTACTCTTACACAATCCTATGGCTCTGTGAATTCTTTCTAGGGTCCAGGGATCCTAAACCTGCCTCTGATACCAATTTGTAACACCCCTTCCCAGTATTTCAGAAATCAGCCGTCCGGCCGGGTCAGCGATATAAAGAAAACTAGGAAACAGTATTAAAACTAATATGCAGTAGGTAAAAGAATCTATACTAAGCAGTTTAAGACTAACAGCGGAAGTTAAAAAAAAGTAATCTAAGGGTAATCACATACCTGACATCTGGATTCACAGAGCCACTAAACATTAATAGAACTGAATTTACTGAAAATCTGGTTAACAATAAATAGTCGGATACATGTTACATAAAAAATATTAGTCAAGTACAATGTCCAACATCTATAAGTACATGCTGAAATAGAGTGAACTGAAAGGGAAAAGTACTACAAACTGACGTCATCAAAACGCTCATCCTAGACGTAATTTCCCACCTGGGTCACCTGAAAAACATTGTCCACGAGGGGTCAGAGTAAAGAAAAATAACACTTCCTAGTGACACTAAAACAGTTTTCATTATGATGAAATGCATGCCTTTAGAAAACAATTTTATGCATTAAAAACTTTTATGCTATGTGCTATGCATGCCTTCGCACTACTCTCTGGTCAAGCATCTACTCGTACTAAGCACGTGACTTTTATTTTTACTAACCGTGAGTCAGTATGCTGACTCACTAACTAGCATACTGACTCACGTCAGGTCTATACTTGAGTTCTAGGTGGCTTCTAACCTGCACATCTACTTGGAAGGCTCTAGACAGAGTAGCTCCTAACGCGCAACTGAAACTGACGATCCGAGACCATCTGACGAACTCAAATGTTCTAGTGTCGCGCGGACACGGTCTCGAATCTACTAACTGTCTCAAAGGGACGTAAACTCCCAAGATTATGTTGCTCATAAGATACCATATGCCTTATGAGAGAGGTAGTGCGTCTCTACCTAACACGAAGAATAACTTAAGCGTGCTGATCGACCTTTCGGTCTGATGCTACTCTGATTGGGATATCTTTTTGGGGAACTACTAAGCGACCCTTGACTTTCTTGTGGTCTACTAGAATGGACATTCACGCCCTTGTTCGGAACAAATTCCAAACCTACGAACATGGTTAACGCTTTCGTACCCTACGCTACTGTTCGTGATCCAACTACTTGGGTCTTAGGGAAAATAGTGTCACTCTACATGTTTTTCGTGACCGTTTTCCTACCACCACGCTTTTCTATGCATGGTCATGGTACTAGTAATGAATATACTCATGTGTACAAAAATACAATTACTTGATATATCTAACTAAAAGGAATTAAAATTTTCTTACCGCGGTGATGCGGCGCTCGTACACTCGGCGCGGCGACATTAGCTTTTCCGAAGGAAATCCGACTGCTAGGAAATTTATGAATGCTGCTTCGAAACCCACCAACGACCTGTAAGTCAGGGCAAACCCTAATTTCGTTATTTTCCCTCTAGGATTTTCCGGTGGAAAAATTCCAAAATACCTAAGGTTACAAAAAAATACGTGTTAAACCCAATTATTACCTTTACGTGGAGTGATTGAGGCTCTCAAAGCGCCCAACTAAACTTCCACGGTGAACCTCGAACTCCAAAACCTAATTAGGGCAATCAAAATGAAAACCTAGGTTAAACTAGTTTCCAAATCGAAAGATTTTCACAAAGAAATGGAGATAAGGAAGAAATAGATTCACCGGAAACAAAACGGACTCCACTACCACCGGCTAGGGTTGAAACCCGACACTTCCCCGGCCAAGGAATGAAGAGGAAGGCTTGCTGGCGCCTGCAGAGGAGGGAGGAGGAGTCGGCATGCGATTCTGGAGGAGGATTGGCCGTCGGCTAGGGCAGCGGGAGTGCGTCGGCTTGCGGTAGGCGGACGACGGGCTACGGCTATTTCCCGTGAGAATGAAAGTTGCGGGTTTACGGATTGGCTTTTCTCCCGTGAATAAGAGCTGCGACTTTATTAGGAGTTGCGGTATGCGGTTTTTGTGATAACCGCATGAGTAGAGGGGGGGAAAGCTATTGGCACCCCACTCCACACTAATTCTTTTGAACTTAAACGATTCTTGCCGCGCATCGCTACTAAAATTAAAAAAAATGTGTCTTACTATAATTATGACTAACCTAAATCCCATATTAATGAATGCGGTCAATTGACCAAAATTATATCATACCTCGACGACGCACTGCCTCGGTAAGAATTCGTCGTGACCTGACCCTACAATAATAAATTAATTTCGCGTCAAAACTTACGGATGTTACAGCTTCTGGCCGAAGCTTCCCCGCCGCTAGACGCACACAGCCCCGATGCCCCTTCAGCAAGCGTCAACGACATGGCCATTGCGGGAAGCCCGCTGTCGGGCCGTCGTCGACTCCAACACAGATTTCCGTCGGCCTGGAAATCACCCCGTAAGTCATCGACTTCGACTGACCTATCCGGTCACGGACCTGATTTCGCAAACCACCGGAGGTTTATTCCCGTTGTGCAGACGGATTTTGGACAGGATATTACGGCCTCGTTGCTTGGTAAACTCGTTCCCTCCTCCGCATTAGTAAGAAATTATGTTTCACTTAATTAATCAATGGGTTTGTCGTTACATTCGCGCTACTAATAATATCGTTATTTCATAAGTTATTTGTTCGCGGATTTCTGCTTGTGGTCGTGTGGGTTTCGTGGAAGGTTCGAATCATTGAACACATGAGAGCGCCACTTAAGCGAAGTTAACGAACTTCTCAAAGCTCAGAGTGATGACGTTGAAATTACGCACGTGAAAATTTGATTTGGCCGCTCGGCCCTCGTGTTTTTTTTTTTAAAATCAAAACCCTAAATTTCTATTTCATTAAAAGGTATTTTCTTTAAATCAAAAAATAATTATTTTCCAAAACCCTAAATTTGAGTCTATATCTGTTTGGTATCAGAGGATTCGATTCACTTCTATCGTGGATCGGTCGATCTGGCGAACTTAATTTTCTATATTAAAAAAAGATTTTAAAATTGTTATTCTTATCTTTCTACAAAAAAATCCTTAATAAAACTTTTTCTCCCACTCGAGAGCGCTCTTTTTTAAAATAAAATTTTATCAAAAGAAATTTTTCAATGAAAAAGCGGGTTGATCAACTAGAGAACAGCGTAGGAGATTTTACCCGACGTATGAGTGATTTGATGAAAACTGTCGAAACTCACCACCGGTATGGGTAGTGTCACACATATCAAGAACGGACTGCGCACTCGGTTAATAATATCGAAGCAACCTTGCAGGCCAACCGAACACCTGCCCCAGTGGTCGAAAACGACCCTGACCATAGGCCTCGGGAACACGCACAACCCGATCTGGAAGCACATAACGAACCACGTCACCAACCCCGTTGGGATATGGGAATCAAGTTGGATGTAGGTGACTTCGAAGGGCGAATAGAGCCCAAGAGTTGCTTAGATTTGTGTGAAAGGATGGATCGTTTCCTGGCTTGGAAGCAATTGCCCCAAGCTAGGCAAGTTGAGTATGTCACGCTTAGACTGAAAGGGTTCGCCCTAGTTTGGTGGGGACAGCAAGAGCGAACTAGATTTAATTTAGGCGCCCCCCCCCCCTCCTCATATCACCACATGGGTAGAGTTTAAGGCGCAACTTCGAAAACGATATGTTCCACCTAATTATATGCAGACCTTCTACAGTAGGTTCCATAACCAACGTCAAGACAAGTTATCGGTGGATGAATATAAGAATGAGTTCTTAGTCCTACAGTCTCGGCGTGACCTCCGAGAGGACGATGACATGACCGTTTCCCGTTATCTGAACGGGTTACGCTATTCCATCAGAGATCAGTTAGAACTCCTTGATTAGAAGGACTTATGAAAGGTGTCGAGTCGCGCGCGTAGAGTAGAAGCACTGCAAAAACAAACATCTAGGAGCAAGCCTACTGACAAGCCCCACCCGACTCACACTTTCACCCATGTCGGGACCTCTCGACCAGCAGTATCCACAAACACCCCATCACTCCCTGCCCCTTCCACCAAAGGCAAGGAGGTCATAGACACTAGACCTCAGCCTGGAACATTTAGATGTTTTAAGTGCATGGAGTCGGGTCATAAATCTTTTGAGTGCCCGCGACGCCACTTTGTCGTCGTCATCGATCCTGAGAGTGGGTCTGAGCCTGAGTATGGAATGTTTCGTACTTATTCTCAGACTGACCCAACCCCTGAGACTGAGTTAGAGAGTGAGTACGAAGTTGAGGGAGAACAACCCGAGCAGTTAGTGTGTGTTCTCCAACATAGTCTCCTAACTCCCAAGACTCCTACTGACGACGACTGGTTGAAGAACAATATCTTTTGTAATACCTCCCGCATACAGGGACAGTTTTGCTCCATCATTATAGACAGTGGTAGTATGGAAAACTTTGTTTCTCAACGCATGGTGGATAAGCTGAAATTAAAAACGCAGCTCTTAGGAAAACCCTACAGTCTTTCATGGGTCACTAGTAGCACTACCATTCATATCACGCACCAGTGTCTCGTAGAGTTTTCCATAGGCAGTACGTATCAGGACGCTGTGTGGTGTCATGTAGCTACTATTGAGGTATGTCACATCCTGCTAGGACGGCCTTGGCAGTACGATAGACATGTAGTTCATGATGGTGTAAAGAACTCTCACTCCTTCGAGCGCAATGAACGCAAGATAGTTCTTCTTCCCCGGAAGAATGGTTTTGTTCCCAGAGCCCCAGAGAGGACTTCACCCTCTTCTACCACTGTCTTCGCGATATCCTTCCCCTCCGCCACCATGTTACTGACTGGGTCCCAATTCCAGGAGAAGATGGAGGATAGCGAGGTCATCTATATGTTATCTGGTATCGACACCACCCCCGCTACATTAGACATCCCTAGTACAGTGCGACCCCTAATAGATGAGTTCTCTGAGATCATATCGTAGGAGCTTCCCGATCAACTACCCCCGATGAGAGACATACAGCACTGCATAGACCTCATCCCAGGAGTTAGCTTATCTCATTTGCCCCACTATCGCATGAGTCCGAAGAAACATGAGGAGCTACATAGGCAGGTGACCGATCTGAGTTCGAAGGGTCGCGTTAGAGAGAGTATGAGTCCGTGCGCCGTCCCCGCACTTCTAGTTCCTAAGAAAGATGGGACATACTGTATGTGTGTGGATAGTCGGGCGATTAATAAAATTACAATCAAATATCGTTTTTTGATTCCCCGATTGGATGACATGTTAGATATGCTTAGTGGATCTCGTGTATTTTCAAATATTGACTTAAAAATTGGATACCGCCAGATTAGAATTCGACCTGGGGACGAATTGAAGATTGCATTTAAAACTAAGGATTGTACGAGTGGCTAGTGATGCCCTTTGGGCTCTCTAATACTCTCAGTACATTTATGCAAGTGATGAATCAAGTGCTTAAACCACTCACAGGAGTTTGCGTAGTGGTATACTTTGACGATATTTTGCTTTATAGCGCTGATCAGCATCAGCACATGATTCATCTTAGGCAGGTCTTAGAGATCCTACGTGTACATATTATTAATAATTATTATTATTATTATGAAAAAAAACTCTATTCCTTCCCTCTTAAACCTGTGAGCCACCCGATACACCGCTTCTTCTCCCGGTCCAATTTCTCCCGCAGCCGCAGCCCGTTTCCGCCAAACCCTCGACTCGCCGCTCCCGATCCCGCCTCCGGGTGTCTCGATCCCTCTCCTCGTGGCCGGAAACCTCCTTCTCTAGTGTCGGCGCCCCTTCCTCTTGCTTCTGCCTCCCCGTCTTACTCTCCCGCTTCTCCTTGGAGCCGGCAACCGCCTCCTTAAGGGCAGGCAGTTTTTCCTCCTCCTGGAGCCGACCGCAGCAGTTCTTTCTCCTTCCCCCCCCCCAAGTGAAGGCAGCCTTCCATCCCTCTCCCACTGCGTTGTGGTCGGTGATTTGCAAGGGGATCTCCTAGGGTTTTGCTCGGACCCTCCTTTCCTTGGATTTTTTAGTTCGTTTTTTATCTCTTGGGGTAGGGAATCCCTCTTTCTCCCTCTTTTCAGAATTTATTTTATGTGGTTGTTAGTGTTCGCTTTCCAACAAAATTTTTGGTATTTATCAACTTGTGTTCGCCGTGCAATCGACTAACCCTTATCGTAATTGTGTTTTTCTGGTACCGTTCGTCGCTCTAATTGGCGGTTCGTGAAGAAGTTCTCTCCGATTTAGGGTTTCCGTCACCCGAGCGCCACCAAGTCCCCGATCCTTCGTGGTAACTCTTCTCTCTTTGCTCTCGAGGGAGGTAATTTTCTAAGCAACTTTGCAATTATTATTATGTCTATGCAAGCGTAGAAAAAAAAATTCGTATGTCATCTTGGTTGTGTGTTCTTAAGCAGGTCGATCTAAGGCTGCTAAGTTTTTTTTGCTAGCACTGTCTAGCCGTCACCATCCGTTCAGCTTCACCTGAAGCCAAGTAGAGAAAACTCTCTCGCTTGCAAACGTGAAATTTAATTATAATTACACTTATATTATGAAATGTATACTCTTATAGATCGGGGTTGTGTGTTTATGACCTGTTTAGCTGTGTTAGGAATCTCCAAGACATGAATCCCCAATTTACTACTCGTCATAGGCAAACACTGAAAGGAGGTGTCGATTTGATGTGACGCTTTGAATCGAGCTCCCGCCAAACTGGTAATGGAACCACTAAATAGCAATTGCAAACATTGCGCTGATAAGCCTTGCAATTAAACATATATTAGAATCATGTACATCAAATTGAGACGTGTACCCTTTCATTGCACCGCTTATGTCATTGCGTGAATGGAATTTTAGGCTAACTCCGGAGTAGGCTAGAGTACAGTTAAGCATCAGTTAGTTATTTTCCTTTCTCTTGTATCGTCTACTTAAACATCAGAATATTAATATGCTTACATTTAGTTTTCATGTTCTGAGGCATTTTCCTTCTGTTTGGATATTGTCTTAGGGTTCGTGACAGCGCCGTCTGCTCCCTAAGCTGCTCTTCGTTCAGCTACCGCTTGCTCGGAGGTTTACTCTTTTGTAGTTGTTACATCAAATTCTATGTATTTGTTTCTTTTACAGTCAGATCTGTTATCATGTACTAGTTATTGTCAGTCATTTTCTTTTGTATCGTGGACAACTGCTAGGATTTTTATTGATGTACCAGATCATTTTATTTATGATATGTTTACTACTGCAGTCTATTACATTTACATTTTTCTTCAGCACTGTG
The DNA here is from genome assembly GCA_039513925.1 of Platanthera zijinensis. NCBI lineage: Eukaryota > Viridiplantae > Streptophyta > Magnoliopsida > Asparagales > Orchidaceae > Platanthera > Platanthera zijinensis. The sequence continues at coordinate 3,976,225 of CM077088.1, forward strand.
TGTGACTTTGATTGTATTGTTTAAAATGCATGTACATCAACCCTTCATTTACATGTTTAAAATGCTTCCGCACATCTATATATAAATAACTAAACTTTCTTTTTCCAAAGTAACTATTTTAAATCTAATATCATATTTTCAGCTCCTGCCTAACAGACATGGAAGTTACTCTTGTCCATGCCTGCGGCATCACGACTCGTCTGTAACGCACTCTGATAAATGTTATCCGACGGATCATGACACTACGAGAAAATAAGTTATATATAAACTTGAAGAAATGCACATTTTTGACTGATAACCTGACCTTCTTGGGATATATCGTTTCTTCTGATGGCATTAGAGTTGATAGAGAGAAGGTCAAGGCGATAGAATCATGACCTAGCCCTAGGACGATTACTGAGGCTCGAGGATTTCATGGGCTAACATCTTTTTATCGACGGTTTATACGAAACTTTAGTATCATGATAGCACATGTGACTGATTGTCTAAAGAAGAGATTGTTTGTTTGGACTGAAGAAGTCGAGCGAGCGTCACTTTTGGTTAAAGAGAGACTCACGAGTGCGCATGTGTTAGTGCTACCTAATTTTGAGAAAAATATTGAGGTTGACTGTGACGCATCGATCGTAGGCATTGGCGCAGTTTTGAGTCAGGAGAGTCGACCCATCGCATTCTTTAGTGAGAAGTTGAACAATGCGAAGACTAGATATTCCACCTACGACTAAAGTTTTACGTTATCGTTCAAGCTCTCCGTCATTGGAGACACTACCTGATTCAGCGCGAGTTTGTGTTGAACACTGATCACGAGGCTCTAAAACATCTGAACTCCCAGAAGGAGATCAGGCATCATGCCAAATGGGCTGCTTACCTGCAGGAGTTCACGTTTCACTAGAAGCACAAACCCGGAGTCACGAATCAAGTTGTCGACGCACTTAGTCGACGCGCTCATCTTCTAATCAGCCTGCAGTCGTGCATTATTGATTTAGATTCACGTCACCGATCCGTTCTTTCACGATATTTGGAGCTCATGTCGGCACAGTGGGACTGATCCCACCACACAGTACGTCGTGAATGAGGGTTATCTATTTAGAGGCACACGCTTTTGCATTTGCAAAGGACCACTTCGAGAGACATTACTTAGGGAGCTTCACTCCTCTGGATTAGGGGGACATGTAGGTCAATCCATATTATTAGAACTCGCCACTACACGTTATTACTGGCCCAACATGAAGCATGACGTCATCGAGTTTGTTAGGGATTGTATGACTTGTCAGCTATATAAAGGGCACACACAAAATACCGGATTATATACCCCTTTACTGATACCTGAGCGACCGTGGGATGAAATCTTCATGGACTTCGTGGTAGGATTTCCTCGCACTCAGAGGAAAGTTGACTCTATTTTTATAGTAGTAGATCGATTTTCAAAAATGGCGCATTTTATTCCATGTAGAAAAATCTCTAGTGTTGTGCATGTCGCTGAACTTTTTTTTAAAGAAATCGTTAGATTGCACGGCATTCCTAGGTCAATCACTTCTGAATAGAGATACTCGATTCATGGGGTATTTTTGGAAAACATTGTGGGCCCGACTAGTTACCAAACTCGAATTTAGCAGCACATATCACCCTCAGACCGATAGGCAGACTGAGGTCTCTAATAGGAGTTTGGGGGACCTTAGGTGTTTGACTGGGGAGAATCCGAAACAATGGGATCTTATACTGCCACAAGCTGAATTTACATTCAATAATTTTACTAATCGCTCCACTACTAAAATTTTTTTCGAGATTGTTTACGGATTCCCTATACCACATTTACTTGATCGTCACTCCCTCCCGAATCATGAACGTATTTCCTTTGATGCGCAAGCCCATGTTGATTATTTAAAGGAATTGCATAAATATATTACTAATAAATTGCGAGCAACTTCTGAAAAATATAAAATCATGGTCGATCGACATCGCCGGGAGTGATACTTTTCAGAAATAGATTGGAGTTTTGCTTATTTCAGGAAACAGAGATTCACTTCGGGTACATACCAGAAGTTACAGTAGAGGAAGTTTGGTCTTTTCCAAGTCCAGAAGCGCATCGGGGAGAATGCATATCTCCTAAATTTGTCCGTTGAATTCGGTACTTTGCTGATATTTAACATGGCAGATCTGACACCTTTCTATGGAGATCCACCTAGTTCCATCCCGTGTCAACGGACGACAGCTCCAGAGATTCCACCAGACTTAGCTCCAGTGCCGACACCCATCACTGAGGAGATAGACCAGGTTTTGGATGTACGAGAGTTTCGTACACGCCACAGGACATACCAGCGTTATTTGGTCTCATGGCGAGGACGAGAAATCACAGACAGTTCTTGGATCAGCACTGATGAGCTACGTCGGTGCCGCCCAGATCTTTCTATCGCTAGCTTTTGCAAATTTCCGCCGGGGCCGAGCTCCTTTAACCCCGGGGGAATTGATGCGCCCTGTGACGCATCATAGTCTCTATGCATTTATTTTTGTACTTTTATTTCATGCACTCAGTTATTTTTTTGTACTTGTTATTTTCTACCTTATCGGCATAACCGACCATTCGAACTTCAATAAAGATGTCTGGAATTACTAGTAGTAGAACGATAACGGCAAGCCCAAAATTAATTAAATGAGCATGGATTTCAATTTCAAAATTCAAAATCACATCCATTAGTAGAAAAGTACATTTAGAGGTAAACATTTTAAAAAAAAGAAATCAAATTTATGAAATTCCATGTGCTGTAAATGGAAAGAAATAATGAGAATTTAGTCTATTTAAAAGCCCCATTAGTGGATACAAAAGAAGAAGTCGGACAGAACAAAGAACGAATCTTCTCGTTCTTTGTTCATTGTCGGCAGAAACCCGCATACCAGACGTCGAGCCTTCGACGCCTTCCAGTTCGACGGCGGCTAGCAACCGAAGAAGTACCGCACTTCCCTGTCCCGCTTCCGGCCAAAGCTTCCCCGCCGCTGGACGCACACAGCCCCGACGCCCCTTCTGCAAGCGTCAATGACATCGTCATTGCGGGAAGCCCGTTGCCGGGCCATCGTCAACTCCGACACAGATTTCCTTCGGCCTGGAAATCGCCCTGTGAGCCGTCGACTTCGACTGACCTATCTGGCCACTGACCTGATTTCGCAAACCACCGGAGGTTTATTCCCGTTGTGCAGACGGATTTTGGGCATGATATTACGGCCTCGTTGCTTGGTAAACCTGTTCCCTCCTCCGCATTAGTAAGAAATTATGTTTCACTTAATTAATCCATGGGTTTGCCGTTACGTTCGCGCTAGTAATAATATTGTTATTCCATAAGTTATTTGTTCGAGGATTTCTGCTTGTGGTCGTGTGGGTTCCGTGGAAGGTTCGACTCATTGAACGCATGAGAGAACCACTCAAGCGAAGTTAACGAACTTCTTAAAGCTCAGAGCGACGACGTTGAAATTACGGACGCGAAAATTTGATTTGGCCGCTCAGCCCTCGTGTGTTTTTTTTTAAATCAAAACCCTAAATTTCTATTTTCATTAAAAGGTATTTTCTTTAAATCAAAAAATTAATTATTTTCCAAAACCCTAAATTTGAGTCTACATCAAGGTATGTATCCAGACACCAATTGAGTACCTCTGATTGGTCGTCAGTCTGTGGGTGGTATGATGTGCTCATGCGTAGACGGGTACCCTGCAAGCGAAACAGTATAGTCCAAAAGGTACTCAAAAAGAGCGGGTCTCGGTCGTTGACAATTGACCGAGGAAACCCGTGGAAGCGCACGACCCCCTGGATGAAATTGTCGACGATGGTGGCGGCAATGTATGGATGGCAGAGGGGAATGAAGTGAGCATACTTCGAGAGCCGGTCCATCACGACCAAGATGCAGTCGTGTCCCTGTGAGCGGGGCAGTCGCGTAAGTCCATGGCGATGTCGTCCCAAACCCGGTCGAGGATCGAAAGGGGCTGAAGGAGACCACCCAGAAATGCGGCCTCATATTTGTTCTTTTGGAAGATGAGGCAGGCGACAACGAACGCTTTGACCTGGCGGAACATATGAGGCCAGTAGAGGGAGGCAGTTAGCCGACAGTACGTTCGGTAGGCGCCGGCGTGTCCCCCTGTCAGAGGAAGCATGGAACTCGGCCAATAGGAGAGGGATGCCCGGGGAGGAGGGGACGAGCACGAGGCGGCCCTTGAAGAGTAGGCGGCCTTCGACCAAGGAGTAAGGGGGTCAGGCGTTCGCGTCCCTAAGGAGTGTTGTTCGGATCCCGTTGAGCGTCGGATCGGCTTCAACTTCCCGTCGAATGGCATTCGCATCTTCCCAAACCGGAGGGAGATGGCCGCTAGGATGAGATTGCGAGAGAGGGCGTTGGCCCCGCGATTCGCCATTCCTGGCCAAAACTCAATGTTGAAGTCATAGCCGAGGAGCTTGGCTACCCACACTTGTTGAGCGGGTGTAGCAATCTTATGTTGTAGGAGGTAGCGATGGTTGGTGCGGACCACGAACCGTCGGCCCAAGATATAGGAGCGCCAGTGCTGAATTGCGAGGACGAAGCCCATGAGCTCGTTCTCGTAGGCGGAGCGGCTGCGGATAGTGTCAGAAAAAGTGCGGCTAAAGAAGGCCACAGGGCAGTCGGCCTGCATGAGTACGGCTCCCACGCCGATGCCCGACGTGTCGCACTCCACGAGGAAGGGCTGGGAGAAGTCCGACATGGCTAACAACGAGGCACGAACCAAGGCCCGCTGAAGAGTGACAAAGGCGGCGGAGGCTGCTACTGACCACTCAAACGGGCCCTTGGCAAATTTCTTCAGGAGCTGAGTGAGGCATCGGGTCATCGTGTCGTATCCATGAACAAACCGACGGTAGTACCCTATCAGCCCCAGAAACCCATAGACATCGCAGAAAGATGACGGTATTGGCCACTGGAGGACCGCCTCGATCCTGTCATTGTCCATTGCGACTCCTGCAGTGGAAATGGTGTCCCAGGTAGCACACTTCTGAAACCCCAAAAGAGCACTTTGTTAGGTGGAGCTTAAGGTGGTGGCATCGTAGAGTGGCCAACGTTTGGCGGACGTGCTGAAGATGCTCCTGCCAAGAAGAAATGTAGACCAAGATGTCATCAAAAAAACAAGAACATGCTGTCGAAGTATGGGCGGAAAATGTCGTTCATCGTGGCCTAAAAGGTGGGTGGCGTGTTGGTCAGGCCGAAAGACATGACCAGGAACTCATAGTGGTTTTCATGTGTCCTGAAGGCCGTCTTGGCGACGTCGGTCGGCCGAACGCGAATCTGAGGGTAGCCAGTACGGAGGTCCGGCTTGATGAAGATGGATGCGCCGTGGAGCTCATCTAAAAGCTCATGAATCACCGGGATCGGGTACTTGTCTGGGACAGTGGCTCTGTTGAGCTCCCGATAGTCCACGCAGAAACGCCAGTTGTCGTCCTTCCTGACCAGGAGGACCGGGCTGGAGAAAGGACTTGCACTACGGCGGATGAGGCCCCCCATCAGCATGTCGCGAATGAGCTTCTCGATCTCGTCCTTCTGCACGTGCCCATAGCGGTATGGTCGGACCAAGACTGTCGATACACCGGGCTGAAGAGGAATGGCATGATCGTGCGGCTGAGCTAGCGGCAAGCCGGACGGTGCCGTAAAGAGGTCCGCAAAATCAGACAGGAGGGCCTGAAGGGCTGGTGGTGGTGGTGGGGCCGGTTGTGCGGTGTCCGAGATGGACCAGAGCCATGCCAAAAAGTCGACGTCTGAAGTCATCTGAATCACGCAAAAGAAGACAGGGGTGTGAAGTAGGGCAGCATCCCCCACAAGGCAGCACTCCCGACTGTCATGGAGGAACCTGGAAAAAAAACTTCAGAGAAAAAAAACTCAATCGGAGAGAGCGGGCTCAATCTTCGAGTGTGCTACGAGAGAAATTGAGTGACTTTGATATCATGTAGAAGAATGGAATACGAAACATAAAAGTTTTATTACTTCATGAGTTCATGTATATATCAACTTAAAATAAGACCATTTTGTACACGTATTTATAGGATGAAGGAGTGAAAACTCAACTCCAAATCAAGATGTGGGACTAATCTATACATGAGAGAAGAGGGTCTTTACATAGGCTTTTTCATAGAACTCCAACTAGAATAAGACATTTTTATATACTTCCTAGCATTGCTTCAAACTCAAGTGTCACATATGCCAATTTGACCTTCAAGGTGTTAGAAATGATAATGTTAGTGATGCATATATCTTGTTGACTGAGAAAATGCATAAACTTCTGGATGGAAGTACCTGACTTAAAATTTATTAGCTCGGGGAAGGTTGTGAAAGATTAATTTTCTCTAACAACTCCTTAAACTGAGAAGCATTAACAATTTCATCATCGTCAAGTAAATAAGAAATTGAAATCCATTTATAATGCAAATTCTTAACAGGTAGTGTTCAATAAATGTGATATGGCAAAATAATCATGATTTCAACAAAAGAAAGGAACTCTAAAGATGAAAAGCTTACCGGTTGCTCTGAAGAGTCTAGGTTCCCCATAAATTGTTGTGAACACAAATGTTTGATTTGTACCCTATCAACATGAAGCTTTAAAGTCAATATTCCCCAACAGAAGTAAATACAAAAATCCAAATCCAAAGTTAAAAAGAAATTCTATATCAGCACCGTAAGGAATATGAAAGATGAATACTTGGTATTTTCTTTTGAATGTAGGTTTTAGAGGGCTATCCAGTAAACCACCAAATATAGCTCCTTGCATGTCTCCAACAATCTAAAAAATACATGACTATTTGAAAATAGATTCTGCTGTGAATAATAATAAAAATATAACATAGAAAGTATTCAAAGTAGGAAGAATGTTTATTAAAAGTAAAGGAATGCGCCATATAAAGTTTGTGATTAATTTGTTTTCAGGACTCACTAGTAAGCATGGACCGGTAAGAATAGCACTCTTCCGAATAAGTGTTCTTAGAGATATCCCATGCTTTATGGTGCTGCCTTTCATTTGATTACATTACAACTAAAAAGAAGAAACTTGAATAATAAAAGCCAATAAAATAAGACTCAACAATCACCTATACAACAACATCCATTGACACCCTTTCACAATGTTAGGAAGACAAGCGTGCAAGAACTCAAACAAATCTGCTGACAGAAATGTAGATTTATCCATAAGATAAGGAAGGAATTCTGCGGAGCCACTTGAGGAAGACAAATTTGCTGATATAAATGTAGATTTATCCACAAGGTGAGGAAAGCAATCAGCAGAATCATTTGAGGAAGAAAATCCTTGAATTGACTCAGTAGCATTAACGCTTCTCTCAGTAACATTATCAGCATTTTCAGTAAGATTGGCTGCAAAAATATTATTGTTTTCCGGCCTGCCATTTGCAGCATTTTCGAATGGCCTAACTTTGAAACCAAAGCTGCTGGACTTCCAACTTTTAGAATGTGATCGAGGTGGAGACACTCCAGGACCTTGAGGGCTAGAAGGTACAGCTTGAGCAGCTGCGGAGCATGAAGCAGGGAATATAGACAAGAAAACTGAAGAAAAGGTAGATCTCTTTGGAGAAGGTACACCATCCTCGGCAGTAGGCAATTCCTGCAAATCAAAAACAATTGCAAATAGTAACAAAAAGTTCCAAAATGAAAATAAAGGAAATATTATTTTGGTTCCTAAGGTAATATTTCCTTTTGAAGTCATGCTAAAACTATTTTTGAAGTAAATGAAATTAACCATGAAACACAAACAGTAGGAAACAAAAAATCTAACAGGATAAGTCTCGGTCAATAGAACTTCTAGACAAATGGGCACATCATAAATCCTACATAGCTGAAAACAAGAAAAGAAAATAATAAATGATCAGCAAAAGGATTACCAAAAGAGCTTCAAATTTATATGTTTACATAGTTTACAGAATAACTCAGCATTATAATTCATCATCACCACTAGACACGTCCCATTTATTGAGTCCGCTCCGAGGATCTCATTTTCCATACATTCTTGTTGTTTTTTGAAAAGTTGAATGGGTTCTTATAAATCATTTTGAAACTATTTAATTACCATATATCTATCCATTTTTCTTCCTAATCTTTTGACTTCAATTTTATTTGCTCATCTAGTGGATGTATTTTCTACCATTAGTTACAGACGTCCAAAATACCTTAAGTATATTGTCAACTATTTCTCTTAAGAGGTGTAACTCTAACCGTCTCTCTTAATGCAGGAAATCTTGACTCCAGGACTATGTAGTGTAATTATTAAGATGAAATGCATTGGAATCAAGAAAATATATGTAATTTGTAATTCACAAACCATTACATTATGGAGGGACCACACTCACGAGCCGTTGAAGGTGTGCCGAGACAGGTTATGGGTTATTTAGTGCACGAGTGGCCAGTGTATGCGAGGCGAACGATGACAGTCAAATGAATTTTATATCTTTATTCTAGTACCTTTATTTATGGCTTGTGTTTTGTTCATTGTTGTGCAGGGTGGAGCACATTAATAGGAGCTACCCCAAGTTGTAAGCACTGTTTGGAACCCCAATCTAAGAGCCCTAAGGCTAGCGAAGTGATGCAGGATGGATGTAGAGAGCAAGTGAATGTGCCCTAAAGAGAATACTAATGATTTGGTGTTAGTGACGTGTCGTGAAGATCTAGGGTCCAGGGATGATGCAGTGTACAAGTAAATACCCGACAAATAGTTACAATAACCGCAAAAATTCTTGATAGATTCTACAAGCATTCACGTTTGAGATTAAGGGTTAGAGAAAAAAGTAAAATCTTGTTAGAAATCACGGTGGGGCCCATTTGAGGGGGCACATGTATCCAGGTCCGTGGCCGACTGCAGTCGAATGGCTGAGATCATCTCCAACCAAATCTCCCAGTTGATAAATCCCGGGTAGGTTGTTGAGGCCGGAGATAGAACCCGGAACCTCCTTTATCAAGCTCCTAGGCGGAGACTTGATACCCAACTGAGCTCCTATTAGGAGCTTGATAAAGGAGGTTCTGGGTTCTATCCCCGGCCTCAACAACCTACCCGGGATTTATCAACCGGGAGATTTGGTTGAAGATGATCTCAGCCATTCGACTACAGTCGGCCACGGATCTGGATATCATGTGCCCCCCTCAAATGGGCCCCACCATGGTATCTAATGTTTTGTTTGAAGGGAAAAGCTCCTCAGCTAATCCAAGTACACAGGTGAAAGATTTAGCTACATATCTGGAGAAAATTGATTTGACAGATCCTCCACAAGTTGTCACAACCAACATCTCACTACAGCTCAGTCAGGAATCTGGCGAAGTTCTTGCAGATGAAGTTGAAGACTCGGAAGAGCTAGAAGCTGAAATACAACAAGCCACCATCCCTACACCTGAGACTCAATTCTAACAAAAGATTAGAACCTGGAACCTCCTTTATCAAGTCTCTGCTTAGGTATCAAGTCTCCGCTTAGGAGCTTGATAAAGGAGGTCGTGGGTTCAATCCCACGCCTCAACAACCTACTCCGGTTAAATTCATCCTGGGTGATTTGGTTGGAGATGATCTCAGTCATTCGACTGCAGTCGGCCACGGATCTGGATATCATGTGCCCCCTAAAATGGGCCCCACCGTGGTTTCTAACAAATCAAATTAAATTAAAAGAGAGTGTGATGTAGGATAGGCTCGGTGAGTATCTCGGGCGCCTAAGGACACAATGCCTGGTGAGGAGTGACATGCAAGACGGGCAATGCCTAGTGAGGAGTGAGATGCAAGAAGGACATATTGTCAATGTGTAAGGCCTGAAATTAAATGCATGCAACTTAGAATATTTTGTCGGCAAGATTAGCAAAATATTCAACAACCTGCAATTATAGTGAAAACAAACGAGTTTTGTTCCTTTCCGATTAGAGTGCACAAGCAAGAACACCAATCGAATAAACCCCACGCCTATATTGATTAACTTGAAAAGCAAACAATTGCAAATTAAGCTCCACTAAGTAATACAAATAGTGGGCGACTTGCTAATGGCGAAGGATGGGGTTGGGAGGTGTTGTTTCGCAACAAGGAGGGGGGACATTGTGATTTACAGTGGCAAGGAGTTGAGGGGCCACGCTGTGTAGTGGGGAGGAGCTAGAAGGGCTGGCTGGAAGTTGTGGCGGCAGAGAGAGAGCTGGGAGTTGATATTCTGCAAGGGAGAAGGGTTGGAAAGGCTGTTTTGCAGTGGGGGAGGACGGGGAGGCGTCAATTTGCGGTGGGGCTGAGCTGGGAGAGGCAGTTTGCAATGGGGAAGGGTGGGGAGATGCTTGTTTGCAGCGGGGCTAAGCGGGGGAATTGTGGAATGCAGTGGACGGGAAATGGGAGGTAACCGAGGATAGCGAGGAGTTGGAGCTCGAGGGAGGCAGCGATGTGGAGATGGGAGGTCATGGGGGGAAGCGTTGGCGTAAGCACTGTTTTAAATGTCCTCCGACATGTCCGGCATGTTCGACAAATCTCCCGACATGTCATTTTTAAGGGCAAAACAATATGTTTTTTCTAAAAAATAATAGATTATGTCCATTTGTAAAATATAGGCCGTCATGCCCGATTTTTTCCGATATATCGGCCGACACGACTTTTAAATATATCGTCGTCATTCTATTTTTGTTATATTAACAAACTAGCAACATATGTGTTGGAATCATCGAGTTAATGTCGGTCTAGTAGAGTCTTTTATGTGTGTGTGTGGGTTTAGTCTCATACTTTAGTTTTTCCTTCTTTCCAACATGGTATCAAAGCGCTAGTTTTGATTCCTCGCATCTAAAACCCTAAACTTTCTTCTGTCGTACGATTCTGCTTCCCGATTTCGACAACAAGCCCGGCCCGTGTCCGTCATTCCATTCTGCTCCTGCTCCCGTCGATAGGAGTGGCTTCTGTGTTCGTCGACGGGAGCGGCTTTGTAGCCCTTATCGTTGGTTGTTGTCACTTCCTCCTGTAGAACACGATCCCGTCGATGACTTTTCATGTGTCTCCTTCTCTGCGAGCCCGCATGGGCTGCCTGGATCTGGATTTGAGCTTGATCATCGTCAAAGAAGGGTTTCTCGTCGACGATCCCATCGAGCCTGATGGTGCTCTCGTCATAGATGTTGACGACAGTGTCATTCCAGTCGACGGAGCTTGATCACATCCTGTGCATCTCTGTCCTCTGTTGATCCTGTTGACAACAGCTTCCTCTACTGATGCAGTCCTCCATCGTTCTCCTATGTCGATCCTTCCGCCTAGCGCTAATCTCGCCAGTCTCGTCTACTCAAGCTTCTTATCGACGATCCGTTTGACCCAGATCTGCTCCTAATCTAGCCCTCACTTCCTCTTGTTGTTGTGGGTGATGTGATGTAGGAGTAGGCTACGCGGTGCACAAAACCTAGACTTCTAAGGAAAAGGCGTGGACGTGACACTCTAATCCAACTTTAAATGCAATGCAAACCGTCGGCGACGGCAACAGAATAAATTGAGCAATGAAAATATCAACCCACGCAATTAATTAAAGGAAATAAACAAGCATTCAATCCAGCAATTATTTAATAGTCTTCCTCTGCTCGGAGGGCCAAGGCCAAGCGCGTGGCGAATAAATCTCACCTGCAAATTATTAGTGTATCGCCACAAAGTTCTATAAGTGCAAATCCAAGCAAAGTATGAAAACAATCCAATAATAATGAAGATTCAAATGTTTCGATACAACAAGAGCTCACCAAAGTAGCGGGTTGACCGAGGCACTAAAGATTTCGGATCCGGATGCGTAGATTGGCAATCCGAAGTGGAGCCGGCGACGTGGAAATGATGGCGATGGCTGTTTTTGGCGGTGGATGGCGAGATCGGGCCGAAAATAGGTAGATCTGGCCACGTAGGAGTAGATCCGGTCACGTAGGAGTAGATCCGGCCACGTAGGAGTAGATCCGGGCAAGGGAAGGGTGGATCTGATGTTTGGGAGCGGATCCGGGTTAATAAAGGAAAAATGAGTGGTGGGGATGAACCGGTGATGGAAATAATGGATCGAGGCTGAACAGTCAGTATCGGGACTATTTTGGCAAGGGGAGGTGGATCCACGAAAGGGATGATGGGGAAGGGCTGTGGGGTGGTCGGGTGGGGAAGAAACTGGGAAAAAAGGGGGGTCGGTGGGGTTGGCGGGCTGTGAAACAGCCGGCTATGGCTATGGGGGAAGGCGGACAGCAGAGGAGGGGTGGCCGCAAGGTTGGCTTGCTGGGACTTGATGTGCCCGACAGTTGACAGGGAGGAAATAAACTATAGAACTTGAAAAGTAAATTTCATGATTGAATAGTAAAACTTTAGGAGTGCGGGAATTCTGTACAGCCAAACGGTGGCTGATTTGGGGGTTGTAGGGACTTGCGGAAATGGATTTGGGAGGAGGAAGAAAAGGATTATGGATGGGCAGTACCTTGTGGAGGAGTTTGAGCGCATAGGAGTCGTCACATAGGGTTCCACGACGTCGGCACCGTGAGGTGATCGCGGAGTTCAGGATTTTTCTTTCTCCAAAACCTGCAATGCTTTGGTCAGCCCCCTATCACATCTATTTATATTAAACAAGGATTAGGGCATCCCCCATCAACGGCTATGATTGACCGGAGGTGAGGCTACCCAAATACATCAAAATAAATGCAAACATAGTAAGATAATATATAAAATCAATTCGCAATGCGAATCCGGACACATCTGCGGAGTCCGGTCGTCGATCCGGGCACGTCATATATGGTAAGTCGCCAAATCAGCCCCGAACGGGCCCAAAACTTGTCCTCGTCTCTGCTCTGCATCAATCTCCTCGGCTTGAAAGAATTCATCTCTCGATGAATTGGGATCGGAATTCTCTCGATGAATGTCAGGTATAACTCTAAAAGGTCCACCGGAAGTACTGAAGTCAGTCAACTCCCCCTGACTGAAAGTTGTCATCTCCGGTGCATGGAGACGGTCGTGCTGAAGTCGAAGTTCAGAGGCGAATCGATCAAGCTCTGCTGCAAGTATCCAAGCGTCATCAATGTCTGTAGTAGGAGTGTACTGGCGGAGTCTGGTCTCTGTGATGCTCTCAACGCTCAACTCACGAGTGGTGGATCCCGGTGCGATCGGCGGCGCCGTAGGTGGAACCAAAGAAGATGAGTCTCCAGGGGGAGGGGTGTCAGTAATAGGTGAATTGTGGTGGCTATCAGACGTAGGTGGACTGAGGGTAAGGCAGCGAAAGTGGGGGTGGGAACGGTTGGGTATCTCCACTGCTCGGGTCTACATACTCGCGAGGCTTGTAGTACGGCGTCAGATCCTCGGCATTAAATATTGGATGGATTCTCATACTTGCTAGGATATCGAGTCGGTAGGCGTTTGTCCCAATACAACTTATAATAGAGTAGGGGCTCATTCGAGGGGCGCTTAACTTTTTGACAGGCCCCGATGGGAGCCTCTCAAGGTGGATTCGCACCATTACTTTTTCGCCAACTTGAAATACATGCTCCCGTCTTCGCCTATCTGTATGGGTTTTATAATTATCATTGCTCGTTATTATCCGTCAGCGGATCGATTCATGCAAATCATGCAAATGTCGTGCAAAAGACTCAGCAGACTCATGCAGGTAATGCAAATACAACACGAGTACACGACAGACACGTACACTCGTTATAGAAAAATCTAATAATGACCGAGATGTCTCTAAAATGTGGTGGTCTATCATGAGGTTCTTTCGGTGGAATATAAAAATATTCATCTAGTGGGCGACGAATACCAAAAAGACTTCGTGGAACAGCAATTCTGAGTTGCAGAACTATGAGATGTCAAATACATTTCAAGGGTTGTGAGCCATCGGGCGGCTCACCTGGTGGTAGATAGAAAAATTCATCGTGAATAATGTCGTCACTGAAAGTACTGGCACAGGTGGGGACAAAAGAACATAATGTAGGGGTGTGTTGAGTACTACTCAAATGATAAGGCCCGTCAGGCGGCTCTCCCGGAGGTATATAGGAGAAGTCCTCTCGAGTATTCAGCTCGCTAGTGCGAAGGTACAAGTCAAGCATACGAAGTGGAGTGCTCCTTGGGAAGGGAAGCTCGTCAAATGGGTCTCTCGGGGGGCTCAACAAAGGGTTTCCCAGGGGGGTCAACAATGACAAGATGAAATCCTAAAAGAAAACTGCCACCAACAATAGTGTCTAAGAAAATAAATGGGATATCCACAACAAAGTGAACGTTATCCTCATTAAAGTCTCAAGGGAGTAGTGGCTCATCAGGAGACTTATCTGAAGGTTCAACAATGAGGTCATTAATAATGGGAAGATCCTCCAGATGAGCATCGCTGATAGAGATCGCGTCCTCGTAAGTGGGTAAGATAGTCACTATGAAAACAACATTATACTCTCGACTCTCAGTAGTAAAGTGACTTGAGATAGTACTAAGGGAAAAGTAGGGGGTGCCCGGACTCAAGTGTGGTTCAATCGATATAGTGTTGAGAACTATATCTCTATTTAAAGGGGACACTGGGGTGTGGTGAAAAGGATGGGTATACCATCACAGCGTCACTGGGTCGCTCGTCCTCACTCACGTAACCACACTCACTAGTCATGCTAGTATCACTCTCCATTTGTATCATAAGGTCATGATCAGATTCAACCTCAAGATCACATGAGCAACATCAAAAGCATGGTGAATGCCCATATCCTTAGGAAGGTTTAACTCATAAGCGTTTTGTCAGAATCCTTCTCAAGATTGTAAAAGGACACATTCGCTTGGCATTTAGCTTTCTATCCGGCTTGCAGGGGAGCGCTCCGCACATATGTGAACCATCACTCGGTCGCCTTCATGAAATACTTGCTCACGCCTGTGAATATTTGCATGTCTTATAGATTTCATTGTTAGATGTTATCTTTCGAGGATGAATCATTCAATTAATGCAAATGATAAATGAGATGACTCGGCGGATGCACAAGGAAGTGACTCAATGGGAATAGGGATTGAGTCAATCAGCGTCCTAGGCTCGTATCCTAGTACTACATGAAATGGACTTAGACTTGGGGACCAGTTGACCGAGCTATTATATGCAAATTTAGTAATGAGCAGAATCAAATCGCGACTTGACATGTAGTCACCTACAAGGCAAGTCAACGGGTTTCCTAGATTCCTGTTCACCATGTCAGTTTGACCGTAGGTTGCGGGCTGTAAGGAGAGGAAAAATTGAGAGTTGTCCATGTTATTTGAGTGTATTCCATAAATAACATATAATTCAAACTCGAGATCGGAGATTATAATCTTAGGGAGACCGTGCAACCTAAAAACATCTCAGATGAAAAACAATGCAACCTGAGAAGCACCTGATGTTTTGATGCATGCAATAAAATGGGTCATTTCAAAGAATCGGGTGACAACTACGAATATGGAATCGTTCTTTCTAAAGGTGTGTGGAAGTCCCAATACAAAGTCTATGTTTACCCAAGGCTGGTAGGGAACCGGTAGCGTTGTGTGCATGCTTGTATTTTGTCAAGTTCCTTTAGCCATCTGACATACTCGGCAATAACGAATGACACAGGCCACATCCCTCTTTAAGTTTGTCCAATAAAAGTGATCCTCAACCAAAGCAATCGACTTATCCCTGCTGAAATGGCCTGCAGCACCACCGGCGTGCATCTCCTAGATCAGATAATTCTAATATGAAGGGTGGGATGCACAGTCGAGCTTCCCTACAAAGGTAACCGGTAGCGATAGGGAACCCATCAATGGGTTTGGGGGGGCACTCTACTAAGCGATGTGTATACAGTACCAAAATATGGACAGGAGGGGTAGTCATCAATGATTTGTTCAAACTCAGACACCTCCGTACTAGGCGTATGTAAAAGACTAACTCAACGACTCAACAACCAAGGGCATTTGTTGGCTTATTCACAACACTAGTTTTGTGTTTGAGAACAAAATGAAATTGTTGCATGTATCTGACCCATTTAGCGTGTTGAAGACTCTGCTTCTGTTGTAATATATATGAATTCCTTCGGAGGAAATAATAATGTCAATAGTGCAAGTCTTCAACTACGACATAGAATTCCTGATCATAGTTACTTTTGTTGGGTCTTATTCAGTCTCTTACTAAAGTAAGCAGTTGGATGACCCTCATATACCTACCCATGAAGTATCACAAGCGACTACGAAAACCTTGTTGAAGTCGGATAATCTCATAACAGGGACTGAGGATAATTTGTCCTTGATCTCCTCAAAGGCCTTGGTAGCAGATTTGGTCCACATACAAAATCACCTTTACGAAATCAACTTGTAAAGTGGGTCATGATACTGCTGAAATTCTTGAAGAACATGCGATAAAATGTGAAAAGTCTATGAAAATTGCGAGCCTCGTGGATGTTCGACGGAACGACACACTTAAGAATGAACCTGACCTTGTCAAGATTGACAGAGACGCCAGATGCAAACACAATGTACTCCAAGAAGTGGACGGAATCAGATAAGAAAATACATTTTTTTCATGTTGACATACAGATGCTCCCTATGTAGTATATCGAAAACAGAACGCAAATGATGAAGATGCTCATCGCGCGTCCTGCTGTATATAAGGATGTCATCGAAATAGACTACTAAAAACTTATCCATGAACAGTCGCAGGACCTGGGTCATCATCCTCATAAATGTGTTTGAGGCGTTGAAGAGCTCGAATGACATCACTGACCACTCATATAAGTTGTCTTTAGTTTTGAAATTCAACTTTCACTCATCGCCCCCACGTATCCTAATTTGGTGATACCTGCTTCGTAGGTCGATCTTGGAAAAAACGTAAGCACCAACTAGTTCATCTAGGAGATCATCTAGGAGGAGAATGGGGATTGAGGAATCGATATTATACGGAAATCTTGTTAATACTAGGCTTGATGGGGTCCTTAGTGACTTGAGAGAGGTTGAAGATCATATAGGTGGGGAATGAGAAATCCATATTTTACGGTAATTTTGTTGATACCCTGCTATCGATGCACATACGTCAGCTACCTTCCTTATGGGTAAGAAGCGTTGGGACAGCACAAGGGGCTAAGACTCTCTCGGATGAATTATTTTTGAAGAAGCTCGTCTACCTGCCACTTTAACTCAACGTGCTCAGCATGATTCATTTTATAGTGCGGCAAGTTGAGCAGAGATGCCCCGTGTAAGAGATCGATGACATGTTGGATGTCCCTGATGGGTGGTAGCACATCGGGGAGCTCGTCAGGTAGAACATCCACAAACTCATCCAATATACTTTGGAGGTCAGGAGGATTAACACTGGGCTCGATGGGTGTAACGACCCGGGATTTGGCCCATAGCCCCCCATGGCATCGCTACCGGGCTGCAGCCCAAGCACCCCAACCCCTCTCCAGCCCACTGGCGGGTTGTTGGTGGCTACAGCCTCCCTTTGATGAGCGAACTCGACACGGGGACTTCCCAGGAGGTCACCCATCCCAGTACTACTCTCGCCCAAGCACGCTTAACTATGGAGTTCATTCACTTCTCATCACCAATTGAGTTGCAGCCCAAGCACCCCAACACCTCCCCAGCCCACTGGCGGGTTGTTGGTGGTCACAGCCTCCCTTTGATGAGCGAACTCGACAGTTAAGTTGGGTCGTACGGGGACTTCCCAGGAGGTCACCCATCCCAGTACTACTCTCGCCCAAACACGCTTAACTATGGAGTTCCTTCACTTCTCATCATCAATTGAGCTGCAGCTACCAATTGAGCTGCAGCTACCAATTGAGCTGCAGCCCATAGCCCCCCATGGCATCGCTACCGGGCTGCAGCCCAAGCACCCCAACCCCTCTCCAGCCCACTGGCGGGTTGTTGGCCACAGCCTCCCTTTGATGAGCGAACTCGACAGTTAAGCTGGGTCGTACGGGGACTTCCCAGGAGGTCACCCATCCCAGTACTACTCTCGTCCAAGCACGCATAACTATGGAGTTCCTTCACTTCTCATCACCAGTTGAGCTGCCATGGGGGGCTATGGTACCAAATTTATAGTGACGCATCTTTAAAAGGACTTGGATGCGTACTAATGCAAAAAAGAAAAGTTATCGCTTATGCTTCGAGACAACTGAAAGATGTTGAGCGTAATTATCCGACTCATGATTTAGAATTGACAGCAGTTGTGTTTGCATTAAAAATTTGGAGACACTATCTTTATGGTATTCAATGTGAAATCTTTACGTACCACAAAAGTTTGAAATATATTTTCTCTCAGAAGGAGATCAACATGCGGCAAAGGCGGTGGTTGGAACTAATTAAAGACTATGATATTGACATTCACTATCATCCCGGGAAAGCGAACGTGGTAGTTGATGCACTTCGCAGGAAGAATTTAACGTCTATGATTGTACCACTAACAGAGCAAAAAGAGTTATTGCGTGATTTGCAAAAATTAGAACTGTTAACATGTATAGTTACGTCCCAAACGCAAGGCTTACTCTTTCAAATAACCGTGGAACATTCACTGAAAGAAAGGGTAAGAAAGGTGATGATTCAGGATCCAGTATTTGTGAAACTATTTGAGAAAGTTAAAAGCGATCAATCAACAGCATTTATAGAGACGGACGGGTTGTTATTTTTAAACGGAAGATTGTGTATTCCTAATGACAAGTCAATTCGATCTGAATTACTTTATGAAGCGCATCATACAACTTATTCAATACATCCTGGAAGAACAAAGATGTATCAGGATCTCAAACAGGAGTTCTGGTGGCCAGGAATGAAGACTGATATCATCAAATATATTGTCAAGTGTCAGACTTGTCAACTGGTAAAAGCAGAACATCAGAAGTCTGGCGAATATTTACAATCTTTACCCATTCCGGAATGGAAATGGGAAGATATCACTATGGACTTCGTGATGGGGTTACCTAGGAGCAAAGCAGGAAATAATGGTATATGGGTGATTATAGATCGACTCACAAAAGTTGCATATTTTATCCCTATGAAGAATGACAGCTCAGTCCAAAAATTAGTCGATCAGTACATTGATAATATTGTGAAATATCATGGAATTCCCCGGTCTATTATTTCTGACAGAGATGGACGGTTTACATCTGATAGTTGGAAGATAGTACAGAAAAGATTGGGAGCAAGATTATTGTATAGCACTGCATTCCCAAACTGATGGTCTCCGAACGAACTATCCAGGAGAAGATCTATTAAGGATGGTCGACAATCTGCGAGGATCATGGGAAAAATACTTAGGTAGAATTTTCTAAGTACCAGTTAAGTAAGCGTTGTATGGGCGGAAGCCGCACCCCATTAAGTTGGACATGTAATATGAAATAGATAAGTTAAATGATAAACTTGCATGTGAATAGGACAAGACAGACAACAAAAATATTATAACAATCGAAGAGTAAATTTAATGTGGGCGATATGGTATGCGAAAATAAGAAAGAGGAGGCTTGGACCGACACTAAGCAGTCAACTCACGCGTGTCGCGCAAAGCTCGAGCAAATTGGCACTTATCAAGCAGGTCGGCAGAACAAGCAACTCGGGTAAATAGGCGGAAAGAAACTTGGGAAAAAGAAGAGGTTATGCCCTTTTTCCCTTTCTGCCTTTTTTGCGGATTAAGAAGGGGAGAATTGTGACACTTCTCCAGTCTACTTAAGTGAAGAAAATAATAAGCTAAGTTAGGTAAGCCGATGTAATATGAAATCGGAAGCAATTAAACGGAAAGAGGAGGCAGACACTAAGAAACTCATGCGCAGAGCGGCAGCCGATCGTAAATAGGCGGAAAGAAACCCGCCTCACTTCTCCAGTCGTGCCCGACGGAAGCCGCAGGAAGCGCAGAAGCCGATCGCCCTAGGAGCCTCAAATCTCCTCTGTTTCGCGTGATTTCTCCTTCGTTTGAGAGGTAATCCTCTCTTCTCCATTCCTCGTGTTCCTTTTATGAAGATTTGGTATGTTTTGGATTTGGAGAAAACCAAGGTTTAGCGTTTTTACAATTTCCTCCAATTTTACGCTTATGAAAAGTTTCTATAAGTGTTATTCATGCTTTAATCCTCAATTGTTAGTCAATCGGGGAAACCCTAGGTGAAGAATTAGGGATTTTGGAATTTAAGCACATGCATGAGGATGGGGAAAGGATGAATAACACGCATGCCTACTCCCCATGATTTTCTAGCGACTAATATGAGGGAAATATCACTCCTCTTACTACCAATAATTAATTGGAGGCTAGATATGGCTGCCCCTTCACCAAAATGGTGATATTAACCTAAATTAAAATTAGGGCAGCAAAGCCCTAATTCATATTAGTTTCCCTTGACCTAAGTAGGTCAAGTGGAACCTATGAAGTAATGTGTGGTTATGGATAATAATTACGAATAATTCCACTTAGGTTATGGCATCTCGAAGTGTTGGGAATCGTAAAGAAGACGGTGGCAGGGATAAAGGCATGGATAAAGGCATGGACAAGGGCAAAGGAAAGGCCACGGTGAGTTCTTATTTCCTATTTGTACATTGTATAACTTGCATATTAGGATCATAGGTCGTGTAGGTAAGGCAAGTTAAGTAATAGGAGACAAAGACAAATCATGATAAGTCAAATGCAAGAATAAGAAAAGATATGTCAATTTCATGGGCTATACGAATAGTAAATATTAACGTGCGAGTTAAGGGCACGAAAAGTAATATTACTGTGCGAGACAAGGGCATGGGAACCGTGCGAGACAAGGGCACCGGAACAATGTTACATGAAAGGTGTGAGACAAGGACACTTAATTACTCTTCCTATCGCCCATAACTATGACTTATAAAGTTAACAAAAAAGAAAACTAAGTCATTATGAGACTACTTAAAATGAAAAGACAAACGAGCTAATTCCAGAAGGAAAATTAAGAATTCACTTAGTCCTTTGACTAATTAAAAATCAACTAAACAGGTCAAGGAAGAAGCGGTCCTACCAGTAGTCAACGCCGACCATGCACTCCTCGGCAGGAAAAGAAGTATCGTCTTTGGGTGGAGGTTTACTCAGCAGTTCTTGGCGTACTAGAGGAGCACAGAGAGAGGTGCAGAGACCAAGAGTGCCCCCACGAGGAGTTTCAGTTTTACTGCATGTAGTTTTTAGTTGAGTCTGTATGTATAGTGTCGGTAAGCCCCTTTTGGTTTAGATATAGGGCTACCGTTTTGTCTGTACAGTGTTGATAAGCCTGAGTAGAGTTGTTACAGGCTACCCTTTCATCATGATGTACTTTTATATCAGTTATAAAATGAAATAGATGGTTATTTTGTCATAGTAGTTTACTTCTCGTACTCTTTCTTTTATTGTTGTACTCTGATTGTTCTTCCCTTGCTCATTATGAAATGATTAAGTTTAATTGTAGCGGTAGCCATAAGGGGGCCGTTACAATGGGGTCTCCAATGACTTGAGAAGCAGCCACAACATAGATGATGTCGGTCTCACGACTTTCCCTCAAGAATTATCCTTTCCTGATGAGCTGAAGGGGCTTCGATGTACTACAGTACTAGTACACGTTGAAGGCGCGACCTTGCCCCGGGGGGGAATCATTGGATCTGGCTAGGGCCCAGGATAAGGATAATCTTGTGTCCCTTGTCATAAAGAACACATGTGTTTGACCTCCCAAAACATGTCATGTATCAGTCATAACGTCAAGGTCTCCCCAGCAATATGTGTGCAACATCCATCAAGATCACATCGCGCCAAACTTGGTCCTCAAAGGATGCAAGACTAACTAGGACCAAGCACCTCTGGGTGACCAGAATCACGTTATTGTCAACCCAAATAACTCTATAATGGTGTGGGTGCAGCTCAGGGGTGACATTTAAATGTTTTAAGCCCTTTTGCTCTACAATGTTTACGCAGATATCACTATCGATAACAAGCTTGCAAGCAACACCCGCACTACGGAAATACATGTAAAATATGGTCGTACGCCACTAGTTCTCATCAACACGAGAAGTGTGTAGGAGGCGTCGAATAATGCCCTCTATAGTGCTCTCTCGGTACCACTCTCACATCCTTCATCTATAGTTGATACGATATCCTCCTCAGGGTCTCTTCAACCTCGACGCTTGTGCCAGTCTCTTCTTCAATGAGTAGATTCCTCGTGAGTATTATGTCGCCATGTGTGCTCTACCTGAGCACCTAAAACACTAAATTTCGCTTGGTTTAGCGTTGGGAGTAGCAATTGTTTTCCCTTTGTGTCAATCGGGGAACGAGAGGGGGTGGGAGCAGTCGAAGTCAAGGGAACAGACATCCTAAATATCAAGCCCTCGAGTCAAGATGTAACCTGCATGGGAGCGGATGAGAGAAGAAACTGTTCATACTCTAGGTTCATCTAATAAACTGTTCGATCGTCTCCAATCTATGGGGAAGCAGCTCACGATGAATGTCGGACCTCAAACCCGACCTAAACCGTAAGGCGGTCAGTGGCAATGGCCTCGTGGAGGTTGATCCTCATGACAAGCCCGTCGAATCGTGACATATACTCTGCCACGGAGTGAGTGCTTTGTTGTAGGGCTGATAGTTGAACAAGCAACTGATTCTTATATTATGCAGATAGGTACTTCTCTTTCAACCTTTGCTTCATATTAGTCCATATCGTAATTGGGTAATATCCCTCACACTCCAGAGACCGCTCAAGGCTTGTTTAGTAAATCTTTGTTTGTCCCTGGAGACGTATCTTCGTGAATCTTACGTGACGGTAACGGTGATCAATCATTTCAAATCAGACGAATTAATGATCCATGTCCAATAGTCAGCCACTAAAAACTCCAGAATCAAGTTGTTCGTCAAATGAAGGGACGTCGACGCAGACACGACGGGTGATATCGTCCTCGGTCGTGGGGGTGGGGGTGGTACTAATAATAATCGTATCGAGCTTAAGGAGGAAAAACATCTCTACGGGGTTCGGGATATGGTTGTCGATACTCATCCTGAGGGTGTAATGGCCTAGTGGGAGCGGCTCGGGGATGGTGATTGTAATCGTGTTCAGGGTTCCACCTCATAAGGGAATCGGGACCCTAGCTGGTAAATCCCTCTCGAATTACTCAGTCTGAGCGAGGCATCACAATAATCAAGATAACTAATTCTAAACCTAGCCACCTCATGAAGTCTCGGGTGGATTGACCAGACTCCCTAGGGTTTTCTAAGGCCTCTACATCAGGACTTAAGGTGGAGAACTAGTCTCATAGGACATCAAATCTAGCATTG
Organism: Platanthera zijinensis; assembly: GCA_039513925.1. Classification (NCBI taxonomy): domain Eukaryota; kingdom Viridiplantae; phylum Streptophyta; class Magnoliopsida; order Asparagales; family Orchidaceae; genus Platanthera; species Platanthera zijinensis. Next base: position 3,999,401 of record CM077088.1, read on the forward strand.
ATCCTTTCGAACCAATCTAAAAAACAATTTTGAAGATCTAGTGCAGACATATCCACATTTGAACTAGTCACTTGACCATTTTATATGTCTGTGCCTGACAAGGACAATTCATATGGCCTACAGCTACGAAGCATAAAGTGGCTCAAACATTGAGCTTTGATACCAACTGAAGTAAGGTAGGCTCGGCGAATGTGCTCAGACACCTAAGGACACAATTCCTAGTGAGGAGTGATGTGCAAAGACGGACTCATGATCAATGTGTGCGGACTAAAATTAAATGCATGCAACTTGTGTGTTATGTCAGTAGATTAGCAACTTAATAATGAAATAGAAATACTTAGCAAAATATTCAGCAACCTGCAATTACAGTAAAATTAAACAAGTTTTCTTCCTTTCTGATTGGAGTGCACAAGAAAGAACACCAAGTGAATAAACCCCACAAACTATATTGATTAACTTGGAAGACAAACAATTACAAATTAAGCTTCACTCAGTAATACAAATATCCATTGCATACAATAAAGGAACTGAGCAACCAAAAATACACAACTTATGAGTAGTAGTGGGGATGTTTTGAGATGTGTCGGGAGCGACCAAGGTGGGCTAGCATCTGTGTTGCAACTGGAGTGGGGCGGCCTATTGGTAATGGTGAAGGACGGGGCTGGCAGGTGTTGTTTAGCAGCAGGGAGGGGCTGGGAGATTGTGGTTTACAGTGGGAATGAGTTGGGGGCCACAACGTGTAGTGGGGAGGACCTGGAACAGCTGGATGGAAGTTTTTGCAGCAGGGAGGGAACTGGGAGTTGATATTTTGCAGCGGGGAAGGGTTCGGAAGGTTGTTTTGCAGTGGGGAAAGGCGAGGAGACGATGGTTTGCGGCGGGGTTGAGCTGGGAGAGGAGGTTTGTAGTTGGGGCGAGGAGATGCCATTTTGTGGAGGGGCTAAGAGAGGAAGTTATGATATGCAATGGACGGGGGGCTGGGAAGCAATGGGGGATGGTGAGGAGAGCTGGGAGCTCGAGGAAGGCAACGATATGAAGCTGGAAGGTCACGGGAGGTAACGGCAGCGTAAGATCGAAGGGGAAGATCGAACAAAACAAAAGGGGGACTTACCCAAGGGGGCGGCACCGCACAAACCACACTTGTGGCTCTTGTTTTACTTCAAAACCTGAATGAATCCAAAAACAACCATAATATTCATATATATATATAAGGATGGAGGGAGGTTATGTCTTCCATTATGAACGACTAAAATCGCAAGCTTATAATGGGTGCCTAAAACCCTCAAAATAGCCTTTAATTAAATGAAATAAAAAATCCGAAAAAATATAAAGTAGCGGGTAGGTGCGAGTGTGGCCTCGATGGTCAAGATGAAGCTCCGATCAACACCTACGGAGCCTATATACTCTAATAGGCCCCAGTGGCATGCGATCTGGTGGCGATCCCCATTAGAGTGTTTCAATTAAACACCAAGAGAATAAATTCCGCAAATAGAACAAGTATTAGACAAACAAATACGAATTAATATCTAAAATCTAAAATAGTATGATTGTTCACCCAAATATTCAACAATAAGTAAATAAGACTACATACTAAAGCTTATACGAGTAATAGGAGTTCGAGGAAATAAAAGAAGGTTGATTCAGAGAATAGACTACAAAATTGATGAAAATTTGCACTGATTTCAGAGTTCCTGGAAGGATTCTGCTACCATGAAAGATTTTGGGTGGGAAGGTGGCCTGTTAAAAAGTGAAATGGCGGTTTTGGGTTGCTGGAATGGAATTTGGAGGAGGTTTGAGGAAGTTATTGGCGATTAGAGTGAAATTTTGAGTGGGGCAGTCGGTCGGCAGGAAGAATTGAGGAAATGGAGTGTTGTAGTTGAAGTCCAGGGAAGGGCAGTTTCAGGCGGTTACTAGATATTCCGGTGCTGGAAGGTCTCTGTAGGTGTTGGTTTTGCAATTGACACACTCGCCTTGGAAGTCATGGCAAGGCTCCAAATCCGAGCTTACTATAGGTCAACTGAAGGACTCTAGGGGAAGTAATCGACATTTACATCCCTCTCCATCTTCCACAATCTCATCATGTCTCGTAACCCGATCTTTCACATGAGTATGTGACAAATATTATTTATATTTAGGGTTCTAGTTTAATATGGTTCTTGTTTATGTTATAAAGTTGTATTTTATCTAATTCAATGGTCATTTTTACTATATTTGCACATTAGGCACTTCGATAATTGAATTTGAGCATCTAAAATCAAGCATCATACCACTTATATCATGTTTATACTTGTAAGCTATTGCAAGTCTTCATATTAATGAAATATTTATATTTATACATAAAATTTTGCAAAACCTGTCTCACATCCTATATTTTTGAAAAATTGCAAATCTCATATTCACATTGTATCGCATAACTCATTCTCTTCATAGTGCGGTATAGATCGTTTGCTTTATTCTCACCTACTGGTACATCATCAGCAAGTTGTCTATGTAGTTTCTTTGTGCATCTTGCCTATTGTCCCTCTTGGATCCTAATGTCACCAACTTTCTTTATATAATGCTTCACATATATGGATGTTTGCATTACGTTAATAGTACTGGTCTTTCTCACCCCAAGTTAGATGATACCTCTATCTGCATATTTGTGGGGTACTCAAATATTTCCAAGGGGTACAATTGTTATCATCTAGCCAATTTTTTCTTATTATTAGTCAAGATGCATCTTCAATGGGTATGCTTCTTTAACTTTGATTTTCGCCTCCTTCGCTTACTTCTCTTGAGTTAATGTCTTTATCTGACATGCAAAAACAAATTTATTATCTATTAACAATGTCTATAAAGGTTATTCTGTCATCTCAAACTTCTGAGGTTTTTTGCATTTCTTATAATAGGCGACTACCCACTTCTAGATAACCCAATCAAATTATGTAATAGTTAATAGACGTTAATAATAGATTAGGACCATATGTGGGAAAGGTTCTCTTGTTAATTATGAGTGGACCGCTGATTCTTTTTAAATTAATTATTCATTATTATGAATTTGAAATGGATCCCCCTCTTCATTAACCATTAATTTCATTCACGGGTCAGGTATACCCCTTACTCTGTCAATATGTTAGAATCTCGCGATAACCCTGCATTGTAGCTCCATATTATCACTCCTAAGAGCACTGGTCAACATATAATTGCTTACCCTACTAGGCTACTACAAAGTATGTTTCTTATTTGAGTCTTCATACCTGCCTCGTTGCTTTTCTCTATGCTCTTAATAATATTTCTATACCTTGTCAAGTACCCATTTGATATGGAAGGACATTTTCTTTGAGGAGATGACAGCTTAAACTTATAATAAAACTTGAAAATTGGTCTCCTTGCTCTCTAAGAAGAAAGTTATCACTTGTCGTTATGTATTCAATCTTAAATACCACTCTTATGGCTCTGTGGCTCAGCTCGTTTAGTTGCCTGTGGATTACACATTCTTATGGTGTGAATTATTATAAGACATTTGCCCTTTGTTGCAAAACTCCTTCACTTTGTGTATTCATTGCTATGTTTACATCTTATCAATGATCTCTTCATCAACTGGATGTTAGAAATGACTTTCTTCATGGACTTCTTATTGAAGAGATCTATATGACTCCACCTCCTAATCTCCTACTTGACATCTTAAATCTATGGCCTTGAGTAATAGGCATGGGCTTAGTTTTAACTATTCGGAGGGGTTGTTAGTGATATGGGATTTACACAATTGCAGCATGATCATATTATTTTCATAGATACTAGCACTAGTGGGTGGAAAATTCTACTGGTCCATGTGGATGATAGTATTGTAGTTGATGTTGATCACCTGTTTATCTCACAAGGAAAAAAAATCATTTGGAATATATTTTTATATCAAAGACATGGGTGAGCTGCAACACTTTATGGGTCTAGAGATCTTTAGATCATCCAAGGGGATTTTTATGAATCAATGCAAGTATACCATAGATCTCTCTAATGCAGATACGGTGGATTACAAAACCTCACGGACTCCTTTGAATCCCTGTATTTTGAACGCCGCTAATAATGGTAACCTTTGAGTGATATCCATATGTACATCAGATTGGTCGGGAAGTTGATTTATTTAATGACCATTGTCTTGATATTGTTTTTGTTGCAAGTGTGCTTTCATGGTTTATGCATGCTCCTCGCTCTATCAGTCATTATTCACATAATATTCAGATATATTAAACTCATTGAGCAAAATGCCTAATATACATAGCTGATAGATGATACATGCTTAACAATTTTTAGATCTATTGATATTAATTGGAATAGATCGCCATCTAATAGAAGATCCATGTCAGTTATTATTCCTTTGCCAGAGGAAACTTGATTTCATGGGGAGGGGAAAATCATTTGTCATAGCCCCCTCCAGCATTGAAGTTGAATATCGATATCTTAGCATGTAAGATTGCATGAATTCTATCCTTTATCACTTTGTTGGGTCTTATTGTGGCTTTGCCCGTGTAATTTTTTTTGTGATAAACACATTGCAATTCAGATCTGTACTAATTTTGCTCTCCACGAGAGGACGAGACATACTGAAGTGGACATTCACTTCATTCATAAGAAAGTTTCAGATGGTTCATTTTGTGCTTTCTTGGCTCTTTCTACATACCAACTTGTTAATCTGTTATTTCACTTGATACGCACATTTTATATAGTGTTTTTTTGTCATTTGCATGATTATTATGCTTTTATACCCTGCTTTTTTAGTGTAGTTTCATGCATATTTCTTTTAGTATTGTATACTTAGAAATCTGGGTAATTGTGTGAGAATTATAGGTGTGACATTTTCTTAATTTTGGGAAGGTTATGTTGAATTTTGCCCACGCACGCCCATGAGGCTATTTGCGCACACGCGTGCGTGCACTATTCATTATTTCAATGCCATAGGCAGAAATTTCAGTGTTCCATCACTACTTCACTAAGCATGTGTTTTGCCCATGTGCAGACTATTTGTTGCCCGTGCGCGTTCTGGGCTAAAAATTCTTGGTTCTGTGGTCGGGCGTGCGTTTTGTTCACATGCGCTCGTGCGCGCTTTGTTTTGTGTGTGTACAATCATTTCTCTAAATACAACGTTATGTCATTGGATGTGAGTTTTGTTCATGCACGCCCGTGCGCTCGCGCACGCACATTCCGTTGTTCATCACTTTTTTTGCCAACACGTTGTGCATGTCTGTGCACATAAGGGCGCACGGGATGTGCTGGTATAACCATTGTGATCTAGAAGTAATCAAGTATGTAGTCTCACTGTCAACGCAATATGAGCCTATCAGGGTCGCACATAAGAATGTTTGGAGAAATTGGGAGATTGGATTAGTATGGTTTTGCTCATATAATGAGTGGAAAAGACTTAACACGACCAGACTTTGGAAGCGTCGAGTGCGTTGAGACCACTCAACGCTTTTGTCGAGTCAAGTGTTGACTCGTCGAATGATGGCGTTGAGTGTGTTGAGTTTACTCAACGATTCGTCGAGTCAAAGAGTTGATTCGTCGAGTATGGCACTTAAGCGTTGAGTGCGTTGAGTTCAATCAACGATTCGTTAAGTCAAGGTGTTGATTCGACGAGTCTGAGTCTCAGGCGTTGAGTGCGTTGAGTTCACTCAACGCCTTCGTCGAGTTAAAGGTTGACTCGATAAATCTGGCACTTAGGCGTTGAGTGCGTTGAATCCACTCAACGCCTTCGTCGAGTCAAATGTTGATTCGATGGATTTGGCGTTGAGAACGTTGAGTTCACTCAACGCCGTTCGTCGAATATCTTATGGATACTCGACAATTCGTCGAGTATAGTTTGTATACTCGACGATTCGTCATATATGTCATTGATACTGGACGATTCGTCGAGACAAGGGTTGTCTGGTCGAAAACGCTGGATTCTAATTTCTAAGTCCTGGGTCTGCGAATAGCGACGGGATGTTCTGTTTATTCCTTTGGGTATAAATAGAAGGATTTTAGGTTTTCTCGGTACTGCTACTGTAGATCGATTTTGACGGGTTGCACACGAGCCGCACTGTGCGATATCCCGAAACCCTAAAAGCCGATGGAAGTTGATTCGCCCGTCGTTGATCCCGCCGTCGTCGCTTAGCTTAATTTCGGCGAGTGTCGCCGCCGCGTCTTCTATAACGTACTTAGCAGTCCGTGAAGACGCAGAGCTTTCTCTCCCGACCTAAAGTCTTGTGTGACAAGACTCTACGGGTTCCCCCGTTCGTGTGGACTTCCTGTAGAGGTGCGGACACTATTCTGCACTAGAGACTGTAGCCGCAAAGTGATCGGCTGATTTCCTGGAGCATGTAGGTTGAGTATAGACTCAATCCCGTAGAGGTAACATTTTATTTACAGCACTTTCTTCTTGATACATGTCCATTGCTAGATCCGAACTTCTTTTGGGTTTTCTTGTTCTTTTTTTCCACTGCGTGCACAAGTGTTGTGTCATCCTAACAAAATCCAACAGGATGTGCGCGCTCTTTTTCCCGAGTCTATTTATGTGATTTTTAAGTTTCATTTGGAGATCAGGCTCGGGGGACTACGTTCAGCCGCGCGCCGTCAGTCATCCTCTTTGTCTGGAGCTTCTTCTCTAGCCCTCCTCTTCATCTGGAGACCCCTCTTCAACATTCCTCAAGCTTCCTCAAGCTTCCTCAAGCCTCGCAAGGTGGACTGAATCTTCCCTCCTCCATTCTAACATGCTTCACAAGAACTTCGGTGCAGTTGTTGCAATCTCATTGCTAGAATAAGTTAGTGTTCATCTCTCCAAGTGTGGAAGCAACCCAAGAGAAGAAGGGCAAGATGTAGTGACAGCCTCCTAGATCCTGAACGCCAAGCGAGGAGGAGCTATTGGAAATTGAAGGCTTTGACCATGATTCCTTTCCCTCCCCATGGTAGATCTTATTCTTGAGCTTGTTGAATGACATTCTACTTGTGATAACTAGGATTGTGAGTATTTCATTAAGGTTATTGTGTAATGAACTTGAATCTTCTCATGCTTATTTGCTCTTATGAACTTTAATGAATGAACCTCTTAAAAGCTTAGCTCTCATTTCTGTTGTTAGAAATAGCTTACACCACTCTATTGGAATCAGTTCGACATGCTAATAACTTTGATATAGTAAGATACTATCGTTCCATGCTCCATGTGGACACGATAAACCTCAAGTGAACCACTCACCTCTTTTCTTACTTGCGGCCGGTACTCTTGGCGTGCATCGGATCTCTCTAGTAAACTTATTATTTATGATTTTAAAGTTGTTATTCATCAAGTTGGCTCGAAATGTCATGAGAAAATCATTTTAAATTTGATTGGGTTTGGATTATGTAATTATTTTCATTGCTTATTCTTCTTTTTTTTATGAAGGGCCATCTATAATTTTGGGGATTGATCCACTATTTATAGACATGTGTGTGGTGTAATATAATGCACATATTTTTCATGCATCATATTAAAAGGGGTGAAGAAACTTGAATTTTAGAGCTCGTGAGAGGGTATTCTATGAAGTTTTTGTGTGGGAGGGAATGAATCACCTAGACTCTCCTGATCAATCAGTTTGTCACATGCAAAATTGGTACCCTGTCTTATAGATAGGTGTACGTTACAAACTTGCCTATACAAGTGGCTATATAGTTTCTCGACTACCGCCAAGGTAGTCGGTTACAAATGTTATTGGCTATATTGGCATACAGCATAAACATCACTCTACTATCTACCCATCTTGTCAGATGCCATTACAAGTCGAACTTGTCTTGGTAATTTAAGAACCCACCATTTGCTTGACTCACATATGGCAACTTAATGCCATGATGAATTCAACTCGATATACAATTGGCTTGCATTATAAACTTCCAATTCGAGCATCGCAATAGCATCTACATTACCAGACAATTCAAACTGAACCATGTTCCTGGTTAATAGGAAGTTGACACAACCTAAGTCAGCCTGCCGCTAGTCAATGTTGATATTGACTTCGACGCTTGGAAAATCAAGTGCATCTAAAACCTTTGTGGATTTTGGGTATACAAATCCTATTCTGATGATAAAAAAAAAAATTTATCAGCCGCATAGATGGATTCTTATAAAGCTAGAGCAAAAACCATCACTTCAAAAACTAATAAATTATTTGTCAATCTTGGCGTAACAGCCATGGTTGTCATCTTTGAATAATCCCTTCTATTGGGTAGATAGTAGCTGATTACTATCCAGAGCAAAGCAAAAAAAATAGTGTAGGAGCTCGCTACAATCCCACGATATAATCATTCCCAAGTGCGATCATTCTATAAAAATCGACCAAAAATCTCGCCGATAAGATGCCCAGATAAGAACCTGAGAAGCAAAAAACGGAAAACTCGTTCTGATTCTGATCACCCGGGAGGAGTCGAATTCCAAAAGGAACATTTACCTCCGGATCCGAATACTAAATACCATCACAGCGCAAAGAAACGCCGACATCAACAAACGTTCGAAGGCATCGATCGAGGACAAATAGCAGAAAGAAAGAAAGAGAGGGGTGGATGAGGTCATGGGGTTCAATTACCTGGGGTACTAGTGGGCAGAAAGAATGGGAGCTATGTGCACCGTGAAGAGGAGGAGATGATGGCCTGTCGGAAAGGAGGTGCGATAGCTTCTTCGCGACCCCTTCTTTCCATGAGTTCATGGTTCCGGCGAGTATTTGGCCGATCCAGAGCGGGAGAAACCCTGACCCTGTGGAAAAATCTTCGAGAGAAAGGCTTGAAGAAGAACGCGTAGTGGAGGAGGAAGAGATCGCTGCTGATCCCTCCCGCCGCCGGTCGCTTCCTCGACTTTGGAATTTCGCATGGAGACCGGATTTTATTCTTGCTTGTTTATAGTTTTACAAATTGACATCGGCTTCGTTTGATTCGGCCGGGGAGAAACGGGCCCGCAGTCCAGACGGCGTTCCGCGTTTGCTTCAGGGTCTGTTTGGGGCAGCTCTTGCGGTTGGAAAATCTCTATTCCAACCGCCAGAGCTGCTTTCAGTCTGTTTGGGACAGCTCCCTGTAAAGAGCTTTTCAAAAATCTGGAGCTGTTTTGCAGCTTTTCAGAAATCTCTCCCTCCCCAGCTTCTGCTCCCGCAAAATAGCTTTCTCTCTCACATGTTTTGGAAATCTAATGGTTTCTTCAGTTGGAACATGCTCAGAGGCCGGACGGCCTTCCTCCGGCGATTTCGAGCCTCTGACGGCTTTCCTCCGGCAATTCCAAGCCCCCGACGTCCTTCCTCCGGCGATTCCGAGCGCACTTCTGCACAGAACACCCAAACAGTCTGTAGCTTTTCAAAACTGCTCCTCAGAGATCTATTTTAAAACATCTCTATCCGGACAGCAGCTTTTCAATCCGCCAGAGCTGTCCCAAACAGACCCTCAAACGCTTCAGAAAACGGAGCGCCAAATGAGGCTCTATTTGTTTGGGCGTTTCGCTGCTCCGTTTTGGGCAAACGCCGCCGGAAGGATGGTAAATAAATGAACCTCCGGCGGCGTTTGCTCCGTTTCCACCCGCCCACCTTGAGAAATGCCCCAAAAAGCTTCGTTTGGAGCAGTCACATCCCCCCTCCGGTTCGAATACTCCGTTTCCACCCGCCGGATCGATCCGCCACCGCCGAACCAAATGAAGCCTGAAGCTTTATAGAACTACCTCTCATATAAGAGAATTTTTTGTGGGGGTAACGCATGAGAGACCGGTGAGAGACTTTTTTTTAGTTCAAAAATACAGCTTGGTTTTCATTGATTGTAAAAATGAAAAGGATTTTAGTTCAAAAAATAGATCTTTTTGCAATTGTATTTTCACTACAAAATATAGTCATATGGGTACTTAAAATGAATAATCATGGGCGTGCGTGGGCAAAATTCAACATAGTTATTTTTGCAAACAATAAATCTCATAGTTATTTTTGCAATGATTATATTGAGGAAAATCATTTTATAAACAAATTGATATTTTGAACGTTAAAATATTAATTAAAAATAATCATAAAATCTAATCTCAACCGCTATAAAATCACGGAGGTGTTTTATGAAAGAGAGAAGATGAAGATGATGTTCTCCGAATCTATATTCGATAAAGGCAAGTGTACATTATCGCTTATAGTATAGGATATAATATCAAGGTCGTATTAGAACCAAGACGCGTCGATTACTTCTACTTCAAAGAGATTTCTGTTATTTTATCAATTAGATACTTTGAGTTGGTTTGCAAATAAGAGAACGGTTATACGATAAAAGAGGATGATTAAGCAATAATTTAAAAGGTTAGTACTTGATCTTGAATCACCTTGGAATGAAAATGACCAAAAAGAGATAAATCCCTAATTCTCTTTAACGAAGATGCTTGGACCGTGGAGGTTCCCAAAATATGAACGCACCTCTTTCAAGGCTACGCCCTACTGAGTTTAGGTTGATCAACCATACTTTCATTTTATAATTGAAACCCATAAAACTCGCTTTATGTGGTGAACCTCTCTATTGGATTTGACTCCAATCCGGGAAATTTACGTCGTCCTCTTTCAAGGATTACATTCAACTCCCTTTACCCATGAGCGATCATCCATACGCATGATCCTTTCGGCTACTAGAGTATGAAAACAGAAGAGAAAATCATATATCGATGATATGACCTCTCTATAAATTAATCAAGGGTAATGTTGAAGCCAAAATTGACCGAAGTCAAAATTGACTTCCGTGGAGTTCGGGGTCCCAAAAGAGGGGTGACCGCACACCTACTACACTCAAATGAACAATATAGGCTCTAGACTAGGAACGTAAGGGACAGACCCAAGGTCTCAGCGAAGAGGACCCACCACATACCCGGAAGACTAACGAACTCTTCCCCTCCCAAGCCAAAGGCTGAGCTAAGACACCTTCGGAGGGCGCTCTTGGCCGACCGGAACATCTAAGGAGGGTCTCAAGACCATCTCTCTCCTATCCAGATGTATCTCCTTGGGTCTATACAAAATGCTCCTCGCCCGTCCTACTAAAGGCGCAACATCGCCGAGCAATTCTACAACACGCTGCCCAACTGGGCTGCAAACAGCGCGACTCCGCTGCCTTAAAAGGCTACCAACAGGCCAACAGGGGCTTCCCGGCATAAACCTCGGGGCTCCCACGGGACAAGCGGTTCGCGAGCACACCGCTCGCCCAAAGCAAAAAGAATAAACCATACATCCACAGAGCATCACAGATTATAAATAAATACAGGAATATAAATTCCATACATCGGCACGCAGGCCGACAATATAAATAAAAATAGGCCTTCGAGGGCCGGCACAAGCTTGGGCTTAAGCCTGCTATTCCCCGCTTGGTACTGCAACACCTGTACGACAACGTCTCGACGAACGACTGTCAGCTGAACAACAGTCGGCTAACATAAGCTGGACAAATATGTTCCGTACACCCCTTTTTCGGGGCTACGGTGCGCATTCCCTGCAAGTAGATAATATCCAACTTCCTCGGAGTCTTCTTCGGGAACCCCAAAACATCACCAATCCGGCTCATACGTCCGGACGGGCTTCACACAGAGCATCACCAATTCGGCTCATACGTCTGAATGAGCTTCACACAGCACATCACCAATTCGGCTCATACGTCTGAATGGGCTTCACACATCATGCCTAAATCCGTACTCACACTTCCGGATACTAAATGCAATTAATAGCGGGAATGTACACGTCGACCCGTCGGAGAGCTCCCTTCCCCCACCCATTGGTGGAGAGGGCTTCCATGCAAATATGTAAAATAAGGGCTTCACCTGCCCGAGTAGAAACTTCGTTACCCTTGACGCGTGTTTTGACGAAGCCGCAACCGCGTATCGACCGTACAAGCACGGATCCGGACGTCGCAGTATGAACTCTGATCTTTTTTTTGTTGTGGATTTTGGTAGCAATAACCCTCATCATGAGAGGCTCGGGCAACCCTTGCTGGAGGCGGCTTTCTCCTTGCGGCGGTGGCCTGGCCAGGAGGTGGCTTCCTCCTTGCGGCGGCGGCCTGGACAGGAGATGGAAGGAGGCGGCTTCCTCCTTGCGGCGGCGGCGACGAGGATGGAGAGAGCTTGGGCTCGGCCGGCGACGGGAGAGAAAAAGAAGCCGAGCCTTGCTCCAGGCTCGGCCGACGACGGGAGAGGAATGGAAGGAGGAGCTGCTGTACTCCTTTTGGCCGATCCCTAGCTGGGAGAAAAAAGATCCCATTCCCTCTTGCTGCTGCTTTAGGCGGCCGGAGAGAGAGAGGTGGCCGGTGCTGGCGTCGGGTTGTGCTGCTCCAGGCGGCCGAGAGAGGAAGAGAGAGGTGGAGAGGCGTGGGCGGCGTCGGGCTCCAGCCGGTCGACGATAGAGAGAAAGAAGTGGAGGGGCATGGGCGGCGTCGGAGAGGAGGAGGGGGGCTACGATGGCGGCGGCCGGCGGCGGGATCAGGAAAGCCCCAAGGGCTTTTCCTCTGCCTCCCTTCTTTCTTTCCCCGATGCTCCCATTTCTCCTTGCTCTCCTTTTTCTTTTTTGCTTTCTTTTTGCTTTTTATCTCTGCCTCTGCCCGTACCCCCTGCTCCCCCACTTCTTCTTTGCTTTTTTCTTTTTTTTCTTTGTTCTGCCTCCCCCCATTTGCTGTACCCGCCTGATCCCCTCTTATCCCCTTGATCTTAATTCATATTATATATATATAATATATATATAATATAATATATATAATATATTATATAATATAATATATATAACATAATATATGCAACATAATATATATGTTATAGTAATGCCTATGCACACGAAACCTTCGCGCGCGCGCCGGAGCACCCGCACGTCTTCGGGCGGGGCTGCACCGCATTGTCGCTCGTGGCTCGCCCCAAGTCCGTCACTTGGGGAGGATCCCGCTCGCCCGGATATGGGGTTGTACACAATCCCCGCTATTTTTGAGGTTGGTACAAGCTCGGAAAGAAATGTTCAATCCCAAGTATCCGGCGAGTGGGAGCCGACCCAAAGAAAAATTTTGAGAGAATCTGAAAATTGCACTTAGGACACTAATCTCTTTGCGCACCTTTTGATCATTTTGAACCACTTAATACTTGTAGCGCTCCCTACTACCGAACCGCCCTTATACCATTACTTATAATAAGTATACAATTCATCATAACATTATAAAATATCAAAATTATACCTTTTTGTACTCTCTTGTACACACAGAGCTAATCCTCTCACCCCAGGTGTGCCCACCGCCCTGCTCAGCTAATGAGAGCCTGAGCAGTGAGTCTACCTGGGGCCGAGCCCGGGTCGAGGTGTCGTAGAAGTGGCTAAACCGAAGTATCCAAAAGCCAACCTTTCCCCCACAGGCGAGCCTTCGGACCTGTCAGCTAGATGGGAGCCTGCGCAGCGGGTCTACCTGAGGCCGAGCCGCGCTCGGGGTGTCGTAGAAGTGGCTAAACCAAAGTATCTCAAAAGCCAACCTTTCCCCCACAGACGAGCCTTCGGACCTGCCAGCTTGATGGGAGCCTGCGCAGCGGGTCTACCTGGGGCCGAGCCCGGCTCGGGGTGTCGTAGAAGCGGCTAAACCAAAGTATCTCAAAAGCCAACATTTCCCCTACAGGCGAGCCTTCGGACCTGCCAGCTTGATGGGAGCCTGTGTAGCGGGTCTACCTGGGGCCGAGCCCGGCTCGGGGTATTGTAGAAGTGGCTGAACCAAAGTATCTCAAAAGCCAACCTTTCCCCCACAGGCGAGCCTTTGGACCTGCCAGCTTGATGGGAGACTACGCAACGGGTCTACCTGGGGCCGAGCCCGGCTCGGGGTGTCGTAGAAGTGGCTAAACTGAAGTATCACAAAAGCCGACCTTTCCCCCACAGGCGAGCCTTCGGACCTGCCAGCTAGATGGGAGCCTGCGCAGCGGGTCTACCTGGGTCCGAGCCCGGCTCGGGGTGTTGTAAAAGTGGCTGAACCAAAGTATCTCAAAAGCCAACCTTTCCCCCACAGGTGAGCCTTCGAACCTGCCAGCTAGATGGGAGCCTGCGCAGCGGGTCTACCTGGGGTCGAGCCCGGCTCGGGGTGTTGTAGAAGTGGCTGAACCAAAGTATCTCAAAAGCCAACCTTTCCCCCACAGGCGAGCCTTCGGACCTGCCATCTTGATGGGAGCCTGCGCAGCGGGTCTACCTGGGGCCGAGCCCGGCTCGGGGTGTCGTAGAAGTGGCTAAACTGAAGTATCCCAAATGCCAACCTTTCCCCCACAGGCGAGCCTTCAGACCTGCCAGCTTGATGGGAGCCTGCGCAGCGGGTCTACCTGGGGCCAAGCCCGGCTCGGGGTGTCGTAGAAGTGGCTAAACCAAAGTATCACAAAAGCCAACCTTTCCCCCACAGGCGAGCCTTCGGACCTGCCAGCATGATGGGAGCCTGCGCAGCGGGTCTACCTGGGGCCGAGCTCGGCTCGGGGTGTCGTAGAAGTGGCTAAAACAAAGTATCACAAAAGCCAACCTTTCCCCCACAGGCGAGCCTTCGGACCTGCCAGCTTGATGGGAGCCTGCGCAGCGGGTCTACCTGGGGCCGAGCCCGGCTCGGGGTGTCGTAGAAGTGGCTAAACCAAAGTATCACAAAAGCCAACCTTTCCCCCACAGGCGAGCCTTTGGACCTGCCAGCTTGATGGGAGCCTGCGCAGCGGGTCTACCTGTGGCCGAGCCCGGCTCGGGGTGTCGTAGAAGTGGCTAAACCAAAGTATCACAAAAGCCAACCTTTCCCCCACAGGCGAGCCTTCGGACCTGCCAGCTTGATGGGAGCTTGCGCAGCGGGTCTACCTGGGGCCGAGCCCGGCTCGGGGTGTCGTAGAAGTGGCTAAACCAAAGTATCACAAAAGCCAACCTTTCCCCCACAGGCGAGCCTTCGGACCTTCCAGCTTGATGGGAGCCTGCGCAGCGGGTCTACCTGGGGCCGAGCCCGGCTCGGGGTGTCGTAGAAGCGGCTAAGAACGAAACCTCTCCCCCACAGACGAGCCTACGGACCTGCCAGCTTGATGGGAGCCTGCGCAGCGGGTCTACCTGGGGCCGAGCCCGGCTCGGGGTGTCGTAGAAGTGGCTAAACCAAAGTATCTCAAAAGCCAACCTTTCCCCCACAGGCGAGCCTTCGGACCTGCCAGCTTGATGGGAGCCTGCGCAGCGGGTCTACCTGGGGCCGAGCCTGGCTCGGGGTGTCGTAGAAGCGGCTAAGAACGAAACCTCTCACCCACAGGCGAGCCTACGGACCTGCCAGCTTGATGGGAGCCTGCGCAGCGGGTCTACCTGGGGTCGAGCCCGGCTCGGGGTTGTGCAGAACCAAGGACCAAGAACCAGACTTCTCCCCCACAGGCGAGCCTTCGGACCTGCCAGTTAGATGGGAGCCTGCGCAGCGGGTCTACCTGGGGGTCTCCTCTTCAACACAACTATAAAGGAAACATAAAGATAATCCAATAACTCAAAAGAACCATTAACCCGATCAACCAAGCCAAAGTCTGACACGAGGCACCTCTACCCACTACGTCCACCCTCTTGGAAACTAGGGTCGATCATGCAATACTCTCCCTAAGGCATCTTTTGATCTCTAGGATTGGTAGCGGTATTGGCGGGTTATGCTATGCTGGGCTTTTAGCTTAATATAATCATGATATATCTGGTGGTGCTGCACATCCATTTGAAATTAAGGGTTACAAGTTTGATTCTGGTATACAATCTTAGCAAACCGAAGCTGAAAATTCAACTGCTAAGCATGACGTCAAATGATCTAACAGCGTTTCTAGGAGACATTGAAGATCCATATCTTATATTTGTAACTGGTGCAACTCCAACAAGCATAGTGGAAACCATTAAATGATCCATTGGGAGATTAGGAGAAAATGAGAGACGCATTATGGGACTTATTTTCTTAGTAGCTGCAATTGGGCAAAGGAGAACTATTAATGATCTGCTTGCAAGACCAGGAGCAGGAGCAATAGGGAAATATATTCTTGATCACTGGTGCATTAAGGATAACTTAAACTTTACTGCTTTGAATCTTGGTGGAAATATGATTGTTGCTGCTCATGCATTACCTGGAACTAAACTGATACGTGGTTTTCGTGGTAAAATAGGTGCAAGATCACTTTGGCATTGCAATATTGATTCTAACACTTGTAGGTTATCTGAGAAAGCTAAACAAATTGCTAAGGAAAAGACTATTAAATTCACTATGGAAGAAGCAATGACTCAGGGAGGTAAACTGATACATCATCTGATAATGGGTCCTAATGCTGAACCTGATCCTGCTGTTGATCTGTGAAATTATGATGCAAGTGCTTTCTTTGAGCAATCTGGAGTTAGAACTGATAATATACCTGCACCAGGGTCCAGTAGTGCTGCACCACCTCCTAATGCTCCAACCCAATCATCTTTTACTCATATGATTGTTGAACAACTATCTAACCTCCCTCCAGATCAGTTAACCAAATACTTTGAAGAACTGAGATCTTATAATGCTGCACAGAGGCAAGCTGCTGACACACAAGTTCCACCAGTTGGTAACGAAACATGACAAGTTCTTTTATATGATAGATATTTTGTATTATTTATGATTTGTATGTCCAAAATATCATATTTTATATTTATAATTATGAATATTTGTTTAATAACAGGAACATTTCTAGCTCTTATGCCAGCTCAAGGGCAGGCATCAGGTACGACTGAAGATCCTTCTGCTGAAGACATACGAGGGCTTAAACAGACAAGGCTAGGAGAACCTGATTCAGAACAACATATGGAAACATGATTCACACCATGAATCATTTTAGAACTATCAATTTTTGATATTTTGGAATACTGAAATGTTTTTGTTTTTGTTTGCATTATGCTTTTGTCACTCGTATTTGGATCTATATTAGATATTGGTATAGCATGGGTTTTTGATCATATATTCTCATTCAGATGATTATGTTTACCTGTTAATGCTAGTGATTATGCTACAATATTTGGTGTGATTTCTTTTGTTGAAGCGGTTTCATTCTACAGGTTCGCAAGCAAATCCCCTAACACAGGTAAATTAGTTATGGTTCGTGAATGTTGCGATTCTCTTGGGTTTTACTGCTCTTTCTATTCTCACCTCTCCCATCCTAAAACACACATTTGAGAATAATTGTTAATATACATTTTCTGGAACTTAGATGTCTTGCATAAGTCTGAACCCAATATGCTAATACTAACACTTCAACCCTTTGACTGTGCATTTCCTATCCTTGAGATTTTAGCCAGCGGAACATTATTTTAAATGTTACTTTTTGCTATAAGGGTTTAAACTTTGGTATTTGAGAAACATTTGAGACGAAATGTTAGGATGGTTAGGATCGACAAAAGGGGAGTGGGAGGGGACTTCTTTCATCACATGACCTTGGTCGTCACCTAGTTCCTCTTCTATAGCCATGACGTTCGCATGATTTTTTCTGTGCTGGTCACTCTCCACGCTCACCGCACCATAACTGTTGAAGCCAAAATTGACCGAAGTCAAAATTGACTTCCGTGGAGCTCGGGGTCCCAAAAGAGGGGTGACCGCACACCTACTACACTCAAATGAACAATATAGGCTCTAGACTAGGAACGTAAGGGACAGACCCAAGGTCTCAGCGAGGAGGACCCACCACATACCCGGAAGACTAACGAACTCTTCCCCTCCCAAGCCAAAGGCTGAGCTAAGACACCTTCGGAGGGCGCTCTTGGCCGACCGGAACATCTAAGGAGGGTCTCAAGACCATCTCTCTCCTATCCAGATGTATCTCCTTGGGTCTATACAAAATGCTCCTCGCCCGTCCTACTAAAGGCGCAACATCGCCGAGCAATTCTACAACACGCTGCCCAACTGGGCTGCAAACAGCGCGACTCTGCTGCCTTAAAAGGCTACCAACAGGCCAACAGGGGCTTCCCGGCATAAACCTCGGGGCTCCCACGGGACAAGCGGTTCGCGAGCACACCGCTCGCCCAAAGCAAAAAGAATAAACCATACATCCACAGAGCATCACAGATTATAAATAAATACAGGAATATAAATTCCATACATCGGCACGCAGGCCGACAATATAAATAAAAATAGGCCTTCGAGGGCCGGCACAAGCTTGGGCTTAAGCCTGCTATTCCCCGCTTGGTACTGCAACACCTGTACGACAACGTCTCGACGAACGACTGTCAGCTGAACAACAGTCGGCTAACATAAGCTGGACAAATATGTTCCGTACACCCCTTTTTCGGGGCTACGGTGCGCATTCCCTGCAAGTAGATAATATCCAACTTCCTCGGAGTCTTCTTCGGGAACCCCAAAACATCACCAATCCGGCTCATACGTCCGGACGGGCTTCACACAGAGCATCACCAATTCGGCTCATACGTCTGAATGAGCTTCACACAGCACATCACCAATTCGGCTCATACGTCTGAATGGGCTTCACACAGCATACCTAAATCCGTACTCACACTTCCGGATACTAAATGCAATTAATAGCGGGGACGCACACGTCGACCCGTCGGAGAGCTCCCTTCCCCCACCCATTGGTGGAGAGGGCTTCCATGCAAATATGTAAAATAAGGGCTTCACCTGCCCGAGTAGAAACTTCGTTACCCTTGACGCGTGTTTTGACGAAGCCGCAACCGCGTATCGACCGTACAAGCACGGATCCGGACGTCGCAGTATGAACTCTGATCTTTTTTTTGTTGTGGATCTTGGTAGCAATAACCCTCATCATGAGAGGCTCGGGCAACCCTTGCTGGAGGCGGCTTTCTCCTTGCAGCGGCGGCCTGGACAGGAGGTGGCTTCCTCCTTGCGGCGGCGGCCTGGACAGGAGATGGAAGGAGGCGGCTTCCTCCTTGCGGCGGCGGCGACGAGGATGGAGAGAGCTTGGGCTCGGCCGGCGACGGGAGAGAAAAAGAAGCCGAGCCTTGCTCCAGGCTCGGCCGGCGATGGGAGAGGAATGGAAGGAGGAGCTGCTGTACTCCTTTTGGCCGATCCCTAGCTGGGAGAAAAAAGATCCCATGCCCTCTTGCTGTTGCTTTAGGCGTCCGGAGAGAGAGAGGTGGCCGGTGCTGGTGTCGGGTTGTGCTGCTCCAGGCGGCCGAGAGAGGAAGAGAGAGGTGGAGAGGCGTGGGCGGCGTCGGGCTCCAGCCGGTTGACGATAGAGAGAAAGAAGTGGAGGGGCATGGGCGGCGTCGGAGAGGAGGAGGGGGGCTGCGATGGCGGCGGCCGGCGGCGGGATCGGGAAAGCCCCAAGGGCTTTTCCTCTGCCTCCCTTCTTTCTTCCCCCGATGCCCCCATTTCTCCTTGCTCTCCTTTTTCTTTTTGCTTTCTTTTTGCTTTTTATCTCTGCCTCTGCCCGTACCCCCTGCTCCCCCACTTCTTCTTTGCTTTTTTCTTTTTTTTTCTTTGTTCTGCCTCCCCCCATTTGCTGTACCCGCCTGATCCCCTCTTATCCCCTTGATCTTAATTCATATTATATATATATAATATATATATAATATAATATATATAATATATTATATAATATAATATATATATAACATAATATATGCAACATAATATATATGTTATAGTAATGCCTATGCACACGAAACCTTCGCGCGCGCGCCCGAGCACCCGCACGTCTTCGGGCGGGGCTGCACCGCATTGTCGCTCGTGGCTCGCCCCAAGTTCGTCACTTGGGGAGGATCCCGCTCGGCCGGATACGGGGTTGTACAGGTAAATCCTAAACATTTGTTCAATGAGAAAGAGAAGATATTGATTGAGAAAAAGAGATCATTTCATTCCTCGGATCATTTCGATCAAGTAATAAACAAAGTTTAGTTACTCATAATATATGAAATGAAAATCATATTAAGAATATGTAAAAAAAAGAAAGAGAAAGAGGGAAAGGAAATAACAAAATAATTTATTTCTTATTGAAAAGAAGTTACAAAAGATTTCGAAAAAGACATTATAAGGAGAGTTTGCAAGAATATTACAAGTACGATAAAAAAAATTGCAAGAACATTAAAGCATGAAACTATTAAACTAAAATTTTCTACAAATAAACTCTAAAGGCTCTCTACAATGCTAAAAATGAAGTAGGAAGGATGATGCTTCCCCCCTTTCTTCATGCCTATTTATAAGGCCAAAACCAAGGGGGTAGAGTTGGAATTTGGCATGAGGATGAAGCTTCAAAAAGCACATGTTTGATATATAGTCAAAGGTGGCTAGCCTCATTCATACTTGTCATGAAAAGCATGATAAAAGTTGTCTAGCTTTCTCTCTTTTTAAGAAGTTTCCTTTAAGAACACATGCTGAATATATAATCAAAGGTGGCTAGCCACTTTCATACTTATGAGAAAAAATCGCATCGGATCATTGTGTCTTCATTCCATTCTTGAATATAGTTCAACAACACCATGACATGAGTGCACTCGACATTTATTTTGGCACACCATAACTAAAGGCATGTTCTTTTAGAATTGATAATGCAATTTGTCCCGGGATCCTCGGTTCTTGCTCAAACACGAGTTTCATACATGCAGGAAATCTACTGGACAGCAACTTTGACGGAGGATTCTCGAGGCTACAATAATCCGATAAAGGCGTGTAACCATCCGTTGGAAAGGTCTTTTTGAGGGATACAACTTTTATATTCAACCCAAGATCTGAATCTGACCGCAATATGCCCAAAAGAGGCCCCGAAGTTTGCTGCGCGCAGAAAAATAGTAAAATGTGCATGGTTAGGATAGACTTATAAAAAATATATGATTTAGCGGATAAAATTAATAATATAAATATATTTATATTAGATTATTTAGATTTTTATATTAATAACTTAGATCAAATTATGCATCATCAAATTCCCCAGACTTATTATTTTGCTTGTCCTCAAGCAAAGACATACGAGTTAGAAAAAATAAAAAAAAAACAACCAAACAAATTGACTATGCCAAACACAAGTACGATGCGAAATTATGGTAGAGAAATTATGAAAAAAAAACAAAATATTTTTTACTTAGCCTTGACATAGAATTTTACAATTTTCACTAGCATAAAAAAATAAATCATCCCATATTTTTAAGCAAAACTAAAAATTGAGTAATATGATAAATGAAAAGGATATTGAGTTGCTACTAAAATTTAAGAGACATTTTATATTCATATCAATCTAAATCAAAGATCAATACTGCTACCTAAAAACTTACTCAATTTACTTTCTCGCTACCGTACTAAAAATAAACCTCGGAAGCATGAATCAAAAAGAATTTCATTAGGTGTAAATTTTTGGCTTAGGTTTTAAGGGTGTGGAGTTCAAAAGATAAATATGATGGGTAAAACACACTTAAAACAAAAAGAAGAGCTTTGCAAATAACCTGTTGCTAGAAAATAAAATTTTGACACCCCAAGTCATTTTGCAATATAAAGTTGGGGTTAAAAGGTCATTCATAATTTTTTTTTGCATATATATATAAATATATATCATATCTTCTTCCTTTTGAAACAATTGAGTTTTTTCCTTTTTTTTTTCTTTTTCCTCTTTTGTAGCAATTGAGATATAATACAAATCTCCACCATTTTCACAGAATATAGTACACACAAGTGACATAAAGCTCAAAAAGTTTTAAGTGTGCGACATGGGTAAGCTATATGGCTTTGGTGAAAAATAAGTGGGACTTATAAAAAGAAAATGGAAAAGGCACAACGTGACTAGCAATGGTTAGGAATTTAAGGTTTGGGATGCAAAAGCTCAAACTAATCAAAAAGTTGCCTAGATCATCTTCATGCTCTTAAGTCTACTCAAAGCAAGGTATTAAAAAATTCAAGAGACACAAATTCCAGATAGAAAATAGAGATAATTGACTTTTCATGAAAAATGAAGATAATAAACATCTTAGATTAGTCCGCATCTACTATACTTAACACTAATCAATCATTTCAAATATTTTTAAAAGAGAAAACAAGGGATGATAGATTTTATAAAAGTGAAAAACATTAAAAAAATGGCTATGAAAAAGTGCAAATATTTAAGAAAGTTTTTCAAAAATAACATGTTACCTTAATTAGAAACACTACATGAGTGAACATATTACTCATGAAATATAGACAAAATGAAATTTAATTTAATTTATTTCAACGAAATAAGTACATAAATGATTAAAAACAAGAAAATGCAAAGTCATGAGGTACAAATGATTTAGCAAAGATTAACTCAAATTATTAATTATTTTATATAAGTTTTATCCTTTCTTTTTTTGGTATATATATTATATATATTAAAGACAAAAGAAAGGAATATATATATATATATTTTTGAATTTTTGGAATTTATATATATTTTTAAATTTTTATTATTTAAGGACTTATACCCCCATAATTAAAGTTAAACATTGTCCCCAATATTTAAAACTAAGTATGAAGTAATAAAAATGCTATAAAAGAAGAAGTGAGAAAAGAGGACATCCCTGATGGTGAAATCGAGCAGGCTAGAAGGAAACCTGCAAATACATGTTAAAACAAAGAAAATAGTAATAAGAAGATAAAGTTTGGGGTGCCTCCCAAAAATGCTTTGTTTACCGTCGCGTAGCTTGACTAATTGGCATGGAAGATTATATGGTGAGGGTCTCAATATTGGTGGCCAAAATATTATTAGAGAAATTAAATTTTAATCGTTGGCCGTTCACTTTAAAGGAGCCGAGTTCCGGGTGGGAAATAAGAACGGTCTCATATGGTCAAACCTCTTTGACGACAAAGGGGCCGGACCATCGAGATTTTAATATTCCTGAAAAAAGACGAAGACGTGAGTTGTAAAGAAGGACTAGATCCCCCGGTGAAAAACTTTTAGGAATTTAAATATTTTTATCATGGTAGAACTTTGAACGCTGCTTATAAAACTTATTATTTTCATAGGCGTTAGCACGCCATTAATCTAGTTCGTTCAGTTGGAATTTTCTTTGCTCGGAGGACAAAGTATAATCAAGATTGAGGAATTTTAGCGCCCAATAGGCGCGGTGCTCTAACTCAACTGGAAGGTGGCAAGCTTTGTCGTAGACTAATCGGTATGGTGTACAACCAATGACGATCCTGTATGTCGTCTGATAAGCCCATAGAGCATCATCGAGCTTCAAAGACCAGTCCTTCCTATTAAAAGAGACAGTCTTCTCCAAAATCCGCTTGAGCTCGCGGTTCACTACCTCCACTTGGCCACTAGTTTGTGGGTGATAGGCGGTGGAGAGTTTGTATGTAACGCCATATTTTGCTAAAATTTTAGCAAATTGGCTATTGCAGAAGTGTGTGCCCCTATCACTAACTATAGCACGAGGCGTGCCAAAATGAGAGAATAATTTCTTCAAAAATTTGATGACCACCCTTGTATCGTTGGATTGGAGAGCTTGTGCTTCCACCCACCTCGACACGTAGTCGACTGCAACGAGAATATATTTATTATTAAATGAGGGAGAGAGAGGACCTACGAAATCGATACCCCATAGATCAAAAATTTCACACTCCAAAAAAAAGTTTTGGGGCATTTCGTCTCGGCGAGATATGTTACCTGACCTTTGGCACCTGTCGCATCCACTCACAAAAGAGTGAGCATCCTTAAAAATAGAGGGCCAGTAGAAACCGACCTCCAGCACTTTCCTTGCGGTCCGGTTTGTTTGGTAATGTCCGCCGGTTGGTCCTTCATGGCAGTGCCGCAATATTTACAAGCCTTTCTCGCTCGAAACACATCTTCTTACCACTTGATTTGCGCAGTTACGAAATAAGAAGGGGTCCTCCCAAAAATAGTTCTTTACGTCGGAAAAGAATTTCTTCTTTTGCTGACTTGAAAAACCTTTTGGCAGGACCCGAGCCACTAGATAGTTGGCCAAATCCGCAAACCAAGAGGTAGAAGAATTCATTAATTTTTCAATGGAGAGGAGGCGCTCTTCAGGGAATTTATCATCAATGTCGGCTTCCGCCAGCGTATCCGCAATAGGGTTTTCTAAGCGGGAGAGATGATCGGCCGCCAAGTTCTCCGCTCCTTTCTTGTCCCGGATCTCCAAGTCAAATTCTTGCAGTAGGAGGATCCATCTTAATAATCGGGGCTTGGCGTCTGCCTTGTTTAGTAGGTACCTAAGGGCAGAATGATCAGTAAACACAATGACTTTAGAGAGTGTAATATAAGACCTAAACTTATCAAATGCAAAAACAATTGCCAGAAGTTCTTTCTCTGTAGTTGTGTAATTGGCCTGTGCGGATGTGAGTGTCTTGCTTGCATAATAAATTGAGTGAAAATACTTGTTCACTCGTTGGCCTAACACTGCGCCTACAGCAATGTCACTTGCATCGCACATTATCTCGAATGGAAATGACCAATCTGGTGCTACTAGAATTGGCGAGTTGATAAGCTTATCTTTGATAATATTAAAAGTTGCTAAACATTCATTATCAAAAAATGAAAGAAGTCTCTTTTTCTAACAAGTGTGTTAACGGCTTTGTAATTTTGGAAAATTTTTGTATAAATCGCCGATAAAAACCTGCGTGACCAAGGAAACTTCTAATAGATTTTACATTTATGGGAGAGGGAAGTTTCTCAATCACCTCGATCTTGGCGTTATCAACCTCGATTCTTTTGCCCGATATTTTATGACCGAGTACCAACCCCTCTCGAACCATGAAATGACATTTTTCTCAATTTAGGGCTAGATTCATATCTTCACAACGTTGAAGAACACGTTCAAGATTAGCTAAGCATGATTTAAAAGAATTTCCAAATACGGAAAAGTCATCCATGAAGACTTCCATCACATCCTCAACCAACTCATCAAAGATGGCCAACATATATCTTTGGAATGTAGCTGGTGCATTGCAAAGGCCAAATGGCATCCTTCTATAAGCGAAGGTGTCGAAGGGACAAGTAAAGGTTGTTTTCTCCTGGTCCTCGGGTGAGATGATATTTGGAAATATCCCGATAAACCATCAAGAAAACAATAGTAGGAGTGACCGGAAAGGCGTTCTAAAATTTGATCAAGGAATGGCAAGGGAAAGTGGTCTTTTCGGGTGGCATCATTTAATTTTCTATAGTCGATGCACATCCGCCAACCCGTAACAGTACGAGTTGGAATTAGTTAATTGTTCTCATTAACCACTACTGTCATGCCGCCTTTCTTTGGTACTACTTGTACGGGGCTAACCCACGGGCTATCCGAAATCGGGTAGATAATTCCTGCATCTAATATATAGTTTAATTACTTCAGCCTTAACGACGTCTTTCATGTTGGGATTAAGTCGTCGTTGAGGCTGTACACTATTGCGAGAATTATCTTCAAGTAATATTTTGTGTATGCAGAAGGAGGGGCTTATCCCTTTAATATCAGATAATTGTCAAGCTATAGCTCGGCGATGCCTATTTAAGATTTGAATTAATTCGGAAATTTCCGAATCACACAAAGTAGAAGAAATGATGACCGGAAATTTAGAGTCTTTTTCTAAAAAGACATATCTTAGGTGCTCTGGAAGTTGCTTAAGCTCAAGAGTGGGTGGTACTTCGTAAGAGGTCGTAATTTTAATACTCTCCAAGTCAATTGGCTCAGGAGGCGAAGAACGAGATAATTCCTTAAAACAAAATAATTCATCATGTTCTGCATCATCACAAGATGTGAGACCAGAATTAGAAAATGAAGAAAAATCTTCTTCAAATGATGCATCTAGATGGTAACAAGAATCATCATTTGAAAGAGAATTGCGCATTGAGGGGTTGATACTGAAAGTAACTTCATTATCTCCAACACGAAGGAGGAGCTTTCTGTTACTCACATCTATTATTGCGCGAGAGGTGGCAAGGAAGGGGCGGCTGAGTATGAGTGGTACTTCAGCATCCTCTTCGATGTCAAAAATGACAAAGTCCACTGGAAAGATGAACTTGTCAACCTTGACTAACACGTCTTCGACTACCCCTACTGGATACTTAACAGAACGATCTGCTAGTTGTATACTTATTTTTGTTGGGATTGGATCTCCTAATCCCAATTTCTTAAACAAAGAGTAAGACATTAGATTTATGCTAGCACCTAGGTCGGCGAGGGCATGTTTTACTAATAAATTGCCAAAGAGGCACGAGATAGAAAACCGTCTCGGATCATTCAATTTTTGAGGCAATTTATTTAATAAAGCTGCTAAGCATTCTGCATTGAGGGAAACACGTGAGATATCTTCAAGTTTCTTTTTATTGGAGAGTAACTCCTTGAGATATTTCACGTATTTAGACATTTGAGAGATTGCCTCGCAGAAGGAAACATTTATATGAATTTGTTTTAAAATTTCTAAATTTTTTTTTGTATTGCTCCTATACTCGCTCATTTTTAATTTTAGATGGATAAAGGGGTGTAGAAGTAGAAATAAGAGGAGATTTTGAAGCATTCAGAGAATTAGAAAATAAAACTGGAGAGGGTAAAATAGAAACAGTTACCTCAGGTTCAATCCTACTTGGAGAGGTTACCTCCTTTCCACTGCGAAGGTTGATGGCATTTGTATTCTCCCTTGGATTCGTCTCAGTGTTGCCCGACAAAGCTCCATGCGGGCGCTCGGCAATCATTTTGGCAAACTGGTCAATTTGATTCTCTAAGTTCTCTACAGATCCGGTGAGATTCCGAATGTTGGATTCGTTCGAGGCAACATATTTAGAAAATACCTCTTCAATCGAAGAGGGCTTTGGTGGTGGTGGAAGAAAACCAGGTGGGTTCATATTAGGAGGGCGTTGGGCATTACTTTGGTTGCTCCATGAGAAATTCGGGTGGTTCTTATAACCTGGATTATAAGCATTATTATACGGAGCGTTGTTCGGGTTAAAGGAAGGCCGAGTAAGATTCCGCATGAAATCAACATGTTCTTCAATAAAAGTATTACTAGTATTATTTGCCCAAGAAGGAGTGGCAGAGGAAGCAGACATCTCTGCCACTTGCTTGCTTAAACGTTGAAGTTGTAAAGCTAAATTAGCTGTCATATCAACTTCATAAAGTCCTGCCAGCTTGCTAGGGCGCGCTCGGAGCACATTCCACTAATAGGCATTCATAGCCATTTCCTCAAAAAGCTCTTGAGCGGCCTCTGGGATTTTATTATTGAGAGTACCCCCAGCGGCTGCATCAATACCCTGCCTTGTTTGGAAATTTATGTCATTATAAAAAAATTGTACTTGTTGCCAAGTAGGAAGGGCATGGTGAGGACATCTACGCAAAAGCTCCTTGAAGCGCTCCCATGTATCGTAGAGAGTTTCTGAGTCGATTTGCATAAATGAAGAGATATCAGTACGTAATTTGGCGGTCTTTGCAGGAGGAAAATATTTAGTCATGAATTTTTCCGCCATTTCGGCCCATGTAGTAATAGAGATTGCCTCGCAGAAGGAAACATTTATATGAATTTGTTTTAAAATTTCTAAAATTTTTTTGTATTGCTCCTCTACTCGCTCATTTTTAATTTTAGATGGATAAAGGGGTGTAGAAGTAGAAATAAGAGGAGATTTTGAAGCATTCAGAGAATTAGAAAATAAAACTGGAGAGGGTAAAATAGAAACAGTTACCTCAGGTTCAATCCTACTTGGAGAGGTTACCTCCTTTCCACTGCGAAGGTTGATGGCATTTGTATTCTCCCTTGGATTCGTCTCAGTGTTGCCCGACAAAGCTCCATGCGGGCGCTCGACAATCATTTTGGCAAACTGGCCAATTTGATTCTCTAAGTTCTCTACAGATCCGGTGAGATTCCGAATGTTGGATTCGTTCGAGGCAACATATTTAGAAAATACCTCTTCAATCGAAGAGGGCTTTGGTGGTGGTGGAAGAAAACCAGGTGGGTTCATATTAGGAGGGCGTTGGGCATTACTTTGGTTGCTCCATGAGAAATTCGGGTGGTTCTTATAACCTGGATTATAAGCATTATTATACGGAGCGTTGTTCGGGTTAAAGGAAGGCCGAGTAAGATTCCGCATGAAATCAACATGTTCTTCAATAAAAGTATTACTAGTATTATTTGCCCAAGAAGGAGTGGCAGAGGAAGCAGACATCTCTGCCACTTGCTTGCTTAAACGTTGAAGTTGTAAAGCTAAATTAGCTGTCATATCAACTTCATAAAGTCCTGCCAGCTTGCTAGGGCGCGCTCGGAGCACATTCCACTAATAGGCATTCATAGCCATTTCCTCAAAAAGCTCTTGAGCGGCCTCTGGGATTTTATTATTGAGAGTACCCCCAGCGGCTGCATCAATACCCTGCCTTGTTTGGAAATTTATGTCATTATAAAAAAATTGTACTTGTTGCCAAGTAGGAAGGGCATGGTGAGGACATCTACGCAAAAGCTCCTTGAAGCGCTCCCATGTATCGTAGAGAGTTTCTGAGTCGATTTGCATAAATGAAGAGATATCAGTACGTAATTTGGCGGTCTTTGCAGGAGGAAAATATTTAGTCATGAATTTTTCCGCCATTTCGGCCCATGTAGTAATAGATCCTCTAGGAAGAGAGCCTAACCACTGCTTGTCCTTTGACCGCAAAGAAAAAGGAAATAGTCGTAATCGAATGATGTCATCAGTAACGCCATTGATTTTGAAGGTATCACAGATTTCAAGAAAATTTGAAAAATGTTGATTTGGATCTTTATCTGATAAACCATCAAAAGTAACCGATTGTTGCACCATTTGGATGATGCTAGACTTGATCTCAAAATTATTATTAGCTATAGTAGGGCGAACAATACTAGATTGTGTCCCTTCCAAGTTCGGTCGTGCATAATAGGACATGGTCCGTTGCTGGGCTTCATTAGGATTGGGGTCACCCATAGTTGCTATATTAGTATCTCCGATAGATTCTTCAAAAATAATTGGTAAATCCTGTCCACGAGATTGAAGGCGTCGCCTAAAGGTGCGCTCAATTTCTGGATCAAAATGGGATTCAGGATTATTCGAAGAACTTGCTCGGGTCATATACTAGAAGAAAAAAAAGACAAATGATTAAAGATGAGTTAAAAAATTAATAATGGTTTTTTTTTCTTTTTGTTCTTTTTAGGCGGTTTTAGGTATATTATTAAGATATATATATATATATATATATATATTTTACAAAAAAAGGAAAAATGATAAAATTAACAGTTATTTTTTTTTTGAAATATCGACGCAAGTCCCCGGCAACGGCGCCAAAAACTTAATGGAGAAAATCCCGGAGGCATTTTATGAAAGAGAGAAGATGAAGATAATTTTCTCCGAATCTATATTCGATAAAGGCAAGTGTACCTTGTCGCTTATAGTATAGGATATAATATCAAGGTCGTATTAGAACCAAGACGCGTCGATTACTTCTACTTCAAAGAGATTTCTGTTATTTTATCAATTAGATACTTTGAGTTGGTTTGCAAATAAGAGAACGGTTATACGATAAAAGAGGATGATTAGCAATAGTTTAAAAGGTTAGTGCTTGATCTTGAATCACCTTGGAATGAAAATGACCAAAAAGAGATAAATCCCTAATTCTCTTTAACGAAGATGCTTGGACCGTGGAGGTTCCCAAAATATGAACGCACCTCTTTCAAGGCTACGCCCAACTGAGTTTAGGTTGATCAACCAAACTTTCATTCTATAATTGAAACCCCTAAAACTCGCTTTATGTGGTGAACCCCTCTATTGGATTTGACTCCAATCCGGGAAATTTACGTCGTCCTCTTTCAAGGATTACATTCAACTCCCTTTACCCATGAGCGATCATCCATACGCATGATCTTTTCGGCTACTAGAGTATGGAAACAGAAGATAAAATCATATATTGATGATATGACCTCTCTATAAATTAATCAAGGGTAAATCCTAAACATTTGTTCAATGAGAAATAGAAGATATTGATTAAGAAAAAGAGATCATTTCATTCCTCGGATCATTTCGATCAAGTACTAAACAAAGTTTAGTTACTCATAATATAGGAAATGAACATCATATTAAAAATATGCAAAAAAAGAAAGAGAAAGAGGGAAAGGAAATAACAAACTAATTTATTTCTTATTGAAAAGAAGTTACAAAAGATTTCGAAATAGACATTATAAGGAGAATTTGCAAGAAGATTACAAGTACAATAAAAGAAATTGCAAGAACATTAAAACATGAAACTATTAAACTAAAATACTCTACAAACAAACTCTAAAGGCTCTCTACAATGCTCAAAATGAAGTAGGAAGGATGATGCTTCCCCCCCTTTCTTCATGCCTATTTATAGGGCCAAAACCAAGGGGGTAGAGTTGGAATTTGGCATGAGGATGAAACTTCCATAAAGCTTTAAAAAGCACATGTTTGATATATAGTCAAAGGTGGCTAGCCTCATTCATACTTGTCATGAAAAGCATGATAAAAGTTGTCTAGCTTTCTCTCTTTTCAAGAAGTTTCCTTTAAGAACACATGCTGAATATATAGTCAAAGGTGGCTAGCCTCTTTCATATTTATGAGAAAAAATCACATCGGACCATTGTGTCTTCATTCAATTATTGAATATAGTTCAACAACACCATGACATGAGTGCACTCGATATTTATTTTGGCACACCATAACTGAAGGCATGTTATTTTAGAATTGATAATGCAATTTATCCTGGGATCCTCGGTTCTTGCTCAAACACGAGTTTCATACATGCAGGAAACCCACTTGACAGAAACTTCGATGGAGGCTTCCCGAGGCTACAATAATCCGATAAAGGCGTGTAACCATTCGTTGGAAAGGTCTTTCCGAGGGGTACAACTTTCGTGTTCAACCCAAGATCTGAATCTGGCCGCAACATGCCCAAAAGTGGCCCCGAAGTTCGCTGCGCGCAGAAAAATAGTAAAATGTGCATGGTTAGGATAAACTTATAAAAAAAATATGATTTAGCGGATAAAATTAATAATATAAATATATTTATATTAGATTATTTAGATTTTTATATTAATAACTTAGGTCAAAGTATGCATCATCAGTGAGGTTCGTTCCATTGGAGGTGGCGAAAAACTTTTATTCGTTGGCGCCTCAGAAGGGCTTGAGGTTCGTTCCATCGGAGGTGGCGAAGAACTTTTATTCGTCGGCGTCTCGGAAGGACTTGAGATTCGTTCCATCGGAGGTGGCGAAAAACTTTTGTTCGTTGGCGCCTCGGAAGGACTTGAGATTCGTTCCATCAAAGGCGGCGAAGAACTTTTGATCGTTGGCGCCTCGGAAGGACTTGAGGTTCGTTTCATCGGAGGTGACGAAGAACTTTTGTTCGTTGGCGCCTCGGAAGGACTTGAGGTTCGTTCCATTGGAGGTGACAAAGATCTTTTGTTCGTTGACATCTCAGAAGGACTCTAAGTTCGTTTCATTGAAGGTGACAAAAAACCTTTGTTCATTGCAGTCTCAGAAGAACTCCATGTTCGTTTCATTGGAGGTGACGAAGAACCTTTGTTCGTTTGAGGCTCGGAAGGACTCGAGGTTCGTTTCATTGGAGGTGACGAAGAAGCTTAGTTCGTTGATGCCTTGAAAGGACTTGGAGTTCGTTCCATTGGAGGTTACGAAGAACCTTAGTTCGTTGATGCCTTGAAAGGACTTGGGGTTCGTTCCATTGGAGGCGACGAAGAATCTTTGTTCATTCGCTACTCGGAAGAACTCGGGGTTAGTTCCATTAGAGGCAGCGAGTCTTTATACCATTCCGGATGGTGCAGTTAGTTACCTTTGTTTTGTCCATTGACTTGTGGATGCACCACTACCGTGTGGCGAAGCTCTATCTTCATGTCCTCACATATTTTTGTGAGGGTCTTCCCTGTGAATTGCATCTCATTGTTGACGATGATGGTAGCCGGGATGCAGAAGCGGTAGATGATGTTTCTCCAGACGAACTGCTTAATGTTCTCTTCAGTGATTTTGGTCAGTGGCCCTGCTTCGACCAATTTGAAAAAGTAATCGACAACCAAGATGATGAACTTCCTCTACCCGGAAGCTGGCGGGAAAGAGACGAGTAAATCGATCCCCCACTCTGTGGAGGGCAACACACTTCTAAGTGGAGTGAGACCTACTAAGGGTTGTTGCGAAACGTTGGAGTGGTGCTGACAGCTTTTTGCATTTTCGAACGAAGTCAAGAGTGTCCCTCTTCAGAGCGGGCCGATAGAGTCCTTGCTACAAGATCTTTAGTGTCAAAGCTTTGCCTCCCGGGTGTTCCCCACAGACTCTTTCGTGAATCTCTCTTAGAGCACAGTCTGACTGAACTGGGTGTAGAAACTTCAGAAAAGCTCTAGAAAAAGAGTGTCAAACATAAATTCCATTATAATTGCATTTTTGACTAAATTCACTGAAACAAATAAGCCACGCCAAACGAAGCATTAGTGATTTTAATCTTAAAACAATAAGTGGTTAATAAGAACACAATATTTTAATCGATTCAAATTATATTTAGATCAATTCAAGACAGATTCAAGATTGACTCAAAATGTAATTCAAATCAAATTGAATTTACTAAAAAAAAAATCAACTCAATATTGAAGGGATTTTAAAATAACTTCCAAATTTAGAATAGTACAATCATAGTAGTTCATATGACACTACCACCGTCGTTCTGTGGCCCGCCGCATCAAATCTTAGCACAGTTGGTAGCTATTTTCTGTTCCGGGCGGCTCTTTACGCTTCGCGTCGCGTCTTCTCTCCTCATAAATTTTGGGCTAGGTCTGATTTTAGTGGAAGAAGAAAGAAAGTCGGGGAGAGAGGCCTCCAAAGCAAGGAAATAACCTCCTGCGGGGAAAGAGGAAGATACCGCAACAATTTTCGACTTCTTGTACATCTTTTACTCCGTTTCAGCAGGGCTTTACATATCGGTGCTAGGGTTTTGGATCGATCTTCTTGCATGCAGTTATAGGGCAACAATGGCGTCTGCGTCACTGGGGCAAGTCAGTGCCGTTCAGGTAATTCGAGTGTGGAGTTCGGCACTAGCTAGACGTTTCTTTTTGAGTTATCCCTTTTTTTTGACTGTCCGGTTATTGCCTGCTTGATTTTCAGGTTGGATCTTATTTTTTGAGTCAGTACTATCCATTTCTGCAGCAAACCCCGAATCTTGTTCACCAGTTCTATACAGATTCAAGCACGATGATAAGACACGATGGGGCCACGAATGAGAGTGCTTCTGGAATGGATGTAAGTTGATATATGGTAACGATGATAGTAGTGTTTGGTTTTTTTGTTCAGTCTTATAAACAGTATCGGTGCTAGTTAAATTTGGGTAGGCGGGTTATTTTTGAGCTCAGTGCCATGCTCTGCATATAAGAAGTGAAACAAGAGGTTAGCAGGTCAGCTCAATAACTTTATCCCATGGAAGTTTCTTCCCCAGCTCAGTATATGATTGGGTTTTGAGTGAAGAAGAGCTGAAATGAATTCAGCAGAATTTCCCATTCGGGTGAAAGCTTCGGGATAGTCTCCATTTATAAGCGAGGGAGAGAGAGAAGAACTGCATTAAACTATAAAAGGTGAGCTGATGTAAAGATTTAACTTGGCTCACGATTATTATTATTTATGTAAAATTCACGAGTGAATGTTGAATTATGACTCCAAAATGAATTTGAAATGACCTCAGGATTTTAAGCCTTAGAATAGGTTAAACACACAAAAAATGGCTAAAGCTTATTTTTCTTGGAAATGATAGCATGCACCTAGATATCAAGCATATTGCTCCCTCAAATTGAGTTGTATTGCATGAGTTTGCACAACTTGATAAGGTGGTGCAGCTTGCGCACCATCTATAGGCAGTGGGTCACTAGCGTCTGGACTAGTCCTGAGTCATGCGCCTACCAACTATTTACTTGGGATGTTTAGATGTATCTTACTTGCTCTAAACCGCCTGTCGAGTCGCAGTAATAAACTAATAGGAGGACTAAGTACATTTAGAATTTAGTCTCGCATTGAGAAACTATGCAGTCTTGTGCACCTAATATAGATCGTGTCCTTTATATATAAGTGGTTTATTTTAGGTTGAATGCATATGTTTGTAACATGAGAGTACATTCTGGTCCTACATCAGGAATTTGATAACTAATTACACGTGAGAAGGTGTGTTGGTAATATTGCCCTACATCGGAAAACTAATGTACCACCTGTAACTAATTAATTTTAAGTTATGCATACGGTATAATAAAATATACCACTCATCCCCACTCCTCTCTTTGACACTTTCTTCTTGTAGCCTTCTCATGGAAGCCCCACTCAACAATCATTATTGGTAATTAGGAGGTGTTTTCAGTTTTCGCTCAACAGAAAAATAAAATATGTGGTTCTTCTTTTACTCACTTTTTGTATCTTTGATCATGATGTTCTCTTTACTAATTGCAAGAGGAAGAATGAATTAATGTGATTATTAAGATGGTCGTGATTGTATATATTATAGAAGGATCAAACTTATCTGTCAAATAATGATTCTATGTAAGAGAGTAATATATAGACTTAAGAAAATTACGTAAGTTTATGCCGAGAAGATCTATTATGAAAGCAATTTTTGTCCTAAGAAAATTAAAAAAAGATAGAGCAAACTGAAAATCTTTGAAGGGTTTCATTGATCTTTAAATAATATATTATTGAGTACTACAATTATATAGAAGAATGTTGTGTGCCAAAAATACGTTGAAGTTATTAAATATATGGATGAAGTACTCATTAATAGTAGTAGTTTTGGTGTGATGAAATACGTTCCAATTACCACCAGTTTACATCAAAAATTCATCATTTAATCTTTATTGGTTATGAAGATGATTGCAAAATGTATTATAATTTTAACTTATGAGACATCCATTGAGATAAGTGAAAAGTTTGAACAATGGTTGACAATATTATGTGAATTTGAAGTTTTTGATTTTTAAGTTACAACAACACTCAAGCCTTTATCCCACTATAGTGGGGTCGGCTATATGGATCCTTTGTCGCAATTGTGCCCTATCTTTTGTCATAATCTCACTAATGCCTAAGTACATCATGTCTTTCCTTATAGTTTCATTACAAGTCTTTATTGGTCTACCCCTCCCTCGTTTAACATGCCTAGTGACTAGACTCTTACAACGCCTAACAAGTGTCTCTAATGGTCTCCTTTGTACGTTTCCAAACCATCTTAGTCGAGCTTCTTGCATCTTCTTTGCAATTGGTGCTACTCTTGTCTTATCCCCGATACATTCATTCCTAATTTTATCCAGTCTCGTGTGTCCACACATCCACCTAAGCATTCTCATCTCCGCAACTTCCATTTTTTGCTCATGTACGCAATTCACTGCCCAACACTCAGAACCATAGAGCATCGCAAGTCTAATTGTAGTGCGATAAAACTTTCCCTTAAGTTTTAGTGGTACTTTACGATCACATAAGATCCTTGACGCGCTTCTCCACTTCAACCAACCCGAGTGGATTCTGTGTCACATCGTTATCAATACCTCCGTCTTTTTGAACTATCAATCCAAGATATTTAAAACACTCATTATGCTAAATATTTTGATCACCCAACTTAATAAAGAAGTCATCTGTCCTTCTTGTACTGCTAAATTTAAGCTTTTTATACTTCGTCTTTGCCATGCTCAACCTAAAACCCTTCTTTTCTAAAGCATCTCGACAAGATTCAAGTTTTGCGTTTACACCCTCGCATGTCATATCAACCAAAATGATATCATCCACAAACAATAACACCACAGTATTGCTTGTTGGATATGTCTGGTGAGCTCATCTAAGATAAAGGTGGAGAGATAAGGGTTTAAAACTGAACCTTGATGTAAGCCAACAGTGATAAGGAATTCTTGTGTTAATCCTCCAGATGTCCTTACCCTTATCACTAAATTTGTATACATATCTTTGATTATGTCAATATATGATTTTTTTTCACCTTTTTTTTCTAAAACTCTTTATAAGATCTCTCTTGAAACTTTATTATAAGCCTTCTCAAGATCAATAAACAACATATGCAAATCTTGTTTTCTTACTCGATAGTTGTCAATGAGTCTCCTCAAGAGATTTATAACTTTCATGGTCGATCGCTCTGACATGAATCCAAATTGATTCTCCAAAATGTTAGTCTCCCGTCTTACTCTTCTTTCTATTACTCGTTCCCATAGTATCGTGGTACGACTCATCCATTTAATTTATCAGTAATTAACATAATTTTGTATATCTTCTTTATTCTCATACAAAGGTACCAAAATACTTTCTCTCTATTGGTTTGACATTCTCTTTGACTTCAGTATTTTATTGAAAAAACATGTAAGACACAAAATTCTTTCATTTTCCAGACATTTTCATACTTCGATGTGTATATCGTCTGATCCAACCGCCTTTTCATTTTTCATCTTATTTAGAGTATCTTTTACTTCTGATATTTGATTTTTACGATAAAATGTTATGTTCATATACTTCTCTGATTTACTTAACTCTTCCAAGTTCAATTAATTATCCTTTATTTCATTATAGAGTTGATAAAAATATCTTTTCCATCGCTCTTTAATATCCACATCATCCGTCAAAACGGTATCTTTCTCATCCTTTATGCATTTTACTTGACTTAAATTTCTTGTCTTTCGTTCTCTAGCTCGAGCAATTCTATATATGTCATGCTTTCCATCTTTGATATCTAGTCGCTTATAAAATTCTTTATAAGCTTGACTGCTTGCTTTGCATACTGTCTGTTTAGCTTTTTTTTTTGGCGACTTTATACCTGACTAAGTTTTCATCATTCCTACAAACGTAAAGTGATTTATAGCTGACCCTCTTTGCCCTCACTTTGTCTTGCACTTTCTCTTTCTACTACGAAGATTCTTTATTTGGGGGCATAAAATCTTTTGATACTACGAAGATTCTTTATTTGCTGTAAATGGAGACTTGTTTGGATAGTCTGTGTTTGCAGGGCTGTTGAGAACAGAAAACCGTTTGGCAAAACAGCGGTGACGTTTTATAAATATTTTTTATTATAAAATATTCTATTATATAATTTTTTAATTAAAAATAAAAAATATTAATATATGAAATATATTAAAAAATATTTAATATATTATATATTTTAATAAAATATTTTTTTATTAATTTTATATTAAAATTTCCTATGTCATAAGTTTGGAGGAGGCGGTAAGACAATTGTGGCGGTGAGGCAGTGGTGGCGGTAACCTCCAGATGGAGGAGCACCGGTAGGAGGAGCTGGATCTCGGGGGAGGCGGAGGTGACGGTTTTGTCGGTTTCGACAGCGGTGGCGGTGACCTCCAGATGGAGGAGGAGCAGTAGGCGGAGGCGGCGGTTCGCGAGATCGCCGGTGTCTTGGCGGTGATGGTTGATCGACGGTTTTAGGCGGTGATTCATCTTCTCCGATAGTTCCAGTGAGGATAGTATTAGGGGTTGGCGATGATGGTTGTGGTAAATGTGGAGGTGAGTCGATGAGGCCTGGGTTCCGACGATGTGTTCCAACGAGGTTGATATTTCTGAAAACGCGGCTAACTGGAGGTTGGGTTAGGCGGTTGCAGAGGGCGAAAATTTTGAAGGAGCGAAATGCTGGCGATTGGAGCGAGAGGCGAAAAAACAAATGTAAATACTACCCGACAGTGCGTTTTAGGGAAACGGAACGCCCAAAAACGGATTACCAAACGAACCATAAACGTTATTCCCTTTTTATGAAAAACATATTTGACGCAATTAGCTCATGTGCAACAACAAAGTCTAAAATGATTTGTCCTTTTTCATTTTTTTCTCGATATCCATATCCTGCATGAACGACTGTGTAATCTACATTTTCCTTTCCTATATGTCTATTTAAGTCTCCTCCTATGAAAATCTTCTCTGTTTGTGAGTTTTTTCTTACTAAATCATCTAAATCTTTCCAAAATTGTACTTTAATAACTTCATTTAATCCTACTTGTGGCGCGTAGACACTGATCTCATTAATAGTTTCTTTTCCTATGATCAATTTAAGAGCTAAGATTCTATCACCTTTTCTATTTATCCTAACTTCATTCTTCCAAGTAGTATCCACAATAATATCTCTCCACTGCTTGTTTTATTTTTTCCTGTGTACCATAATTTAAAACCTGAATTATCCAAAAATTTAGCTCTCTCACTCACCCATCTAGTCTATTGCAGACATAAAGTATTTATCTTTCTTCTAATCACCGTATCCACTACTTCCATCGCTTTCCCTGTTAGCGTACCTATTTTAACTTTCAAATCTAAGTCGATCACAATTCCTATGACATACTTCCCTATGACGTCTATGTGAGGTTTTTTGCATATTTAACACTACATCCAAGTCATCTTGGAGGTGCAGCGGTCCTTGCCAAGACGCCGCATTCGGACCATACGACGATTACTCTTGGATATATAACACTACACCCAAGTCCTGGAGATGCAGCGGTCCTTGCCAAGATGCCGCATTCAGACCATTTTACGCGTTCCTTAAGGGGAACAACCTAATTTTTACACAATTTCTCAAATGATCCATATTCATAATAGTGACTAAATTTTACGTTGGCCGTCTACCTAACACAACCCTCACCATTTTTCATCCAGGCTTGAGACCGACATAGGCTAGTTTGTTTTTTATTTTTGATTTTTAAGTTGAACATGAAAAATTGAGAATGCTAAGATGGATGTGTCTAAATTAGAGAGGATAATTAACCAATGATTACATGTATAGTAGTATTATGAGTGCCCAATTAAAGATAAAATTAAATTTGAGTGGTTTAGGTAATGTATCAATTTAACAAGTAAATAAAGTACATGTTGAAGGATTATGTAGGAAAAGGAGTAGTTGAAGTAACCCTGAGAATGTGATTTTATATTAAATCATAAATTTGAGATCTATTTAAAATGTGTGACGCAAATGAGGCTATCACGAATAAAGTCTTGCGACAATCAACCTAGGGTTTGTAAAACTGCTCGTGAGCGAACTAACATTCAAACATGTAATGCATAAGACATAATATTCCACAGGCATGAATGAAGTGAAGAACAACAAAGTTTTTTGAAATTAATAACAAACATGTTCCATGAAAATTTAAGGCAAGCAAGCTCTGAATTAATTGATCATTAAAGCACAAACATCAAATTAAACATAACAAAATACCAAAAGGAAGAGGGAGAGGTATATCATAAGCTCAAGCACAACGATGTATACGTCTACCCATTGTTTCGACTGCAAGAATGAAAGCCAGATCAGTTGAAGCATTGAAACAAGGATGGAGGTGGCTAAGGTGGCAAGCAGGCATTGGGAATGGTGGAAAGTTCGTCAAAATTGGTCGGGGTTGTCAGAAATGGCAGGGAGATGCTCTGGAGGACGGTTAGAGGTATTGGAAGCTCGTCCGAAGGTGGAGGAGGGCTTAATTGGTCGCTGGAAGATAGAGCAAGGTCAAGATTGCTTGGGCAACACTTGGTACAATGGAACCCAATGGTAGGGACGATGACCTTGACAGAAGAAGTCAGTGGCAGGGTTGTCAGAGCACTAGGGGCGACGACCGACGATTGTGATTCCAAGCGAAGGTGTTGATGCGCGAAATGCGGTTCCAACCAGTTAACGGGTGTTCGATCTCACAGGCTAAGGATGAAGGAAGAAGGGTTGCGGGGATAGAGAGGAAGCTTGCTTGAGCAGAGGAGAAGCTTGATCAAGCAGGGAGGAAGCTTGCTTGAGCAGAGGAGAAGCTTGCTCAGGCAGGGAGGAAGCTTGCTTGAGCAGAGGAGAAGCTTGCTCAGGCAGGGAGGAAGCTTGCTTGAGCAGAGGAGAAGCTTGCTCAGGCAGGGAGGAAGCTTGCTTGAGCAGAGGAGAAGCTTGCTCAGGCAGGGAGGAAGCTTGCTTGAGCAGAGGAGAAGCTTGCTCAGGCAGGGAGGAAGCTTGCTTGTGCAGAGGAGAAGCTTGCTCAGGCAGGGAGGAAGCTTGCTCAGGTACTGTCGAGCAGACAGCTACTTGAATGGTTAGCTTTGCAGGTTGATGCCGAGAGAGGAGAGAAGAAGAGAGGAGGCCGCTAGCAGCGGCAACAGCAGACTTCGCCCGCCGCGGCTTGAATGCCACTCTTGCGACGGGCTTTTCCTTTATTCAAGAAGAGTTACAATTTGCTATTGCACCATTACACATAAGAACAGTAGAGGGTACAATGGGGGAAGCTGGCGGCTGAGGAAGGAGATGCCAGAAACTTAGTAAAAGAGGCTGCGGAGAACTGGAGAACTGAGGCTGAAGATGCTGCCCAAGCTGCCTGCTTAGGGCAGAAAAGTCTAAATCCACGGCTTTGACGACCTGGGCGGACTGAGGATTTGGAGGCCGCTGACCTTGCCTGATCAACCTTGACGGACTGCTGCAGACCTTGCCTGATCAACCTTGACGGACTGAGAATTTGGAGGCTGCAGACCTTGCCTGATCAACCTTGACGGACTGAGAATTTGGAGGCTGCAGACCTTGCCTGATCAACCTTGACGGACTGAGAATTTGGAGGCTGCAGACCTTGCCTGATCAACCTTGACAGACTGAGAAAACTGAGTCCGCAGCCTTTGATCAAGGTGGCAGTTCTCCTCCTGCGCCTGCAGAATGAGAGGTCTTGGGGGTATTTATAGGCCCGGGGAGAATCTTTGAAGCAGTGATGTCATCCTTGACGACCTCGGCGACCTGAGACGACCTCGAAGGACTTCAACCTGAAGAGCAGGAAGAGGGGGAGGCCTGAGGAGCAGGAAGAGGGGGCGGCCTGAAGCCAGGCCGCCCCTGGGAAGGGCGGCCTGAGGCCAGGCCGCCCCTGGGAAGGGCGGCCTGAGGCCAGGCCGCCCCTGGGAAGGGCGGCCTGAGGCCAGGCCGCCCCTAAGGGGGGCGGCCTGAGGCCAGGCCGCCCCTGGGAAGGGCGGCCTGAGGCCAGGCCGCCCCTGGGAAGGGCGGCCTGAGGCCAGGCCGCCCCTAAGGGGGGCGGCCTGAGGCCAGGCCGCCCCTAAGGGGGGCGGCCTGAGGCCAGGCCGCCCCTAAGGGGGGCGGAGGGGCGGCGGCCTGAGGCCAGGCCGCCCCTGGGAAGGGCGGCCTGAGGCCAGGCCGCCCCTGGGAAGGGCGGCCTGAGGCCAGGCCGCCCCTAAGGGGGGCGGCCTGAGGCCAGGCCGCCCCTGAAGGGCGGCCTGAGGCCAGGCCGCCCCTGGGAAGGGAGGCCTGAGGCCAGGCCGCCCCTAAGGGGGGCGGCCTGAGGCCAGGCCGCCCCTGGGAAGGGCGGTCTGAGGCCAGGCCGCCCCTGGGAAGGGCGGCCTGAGGCCAGGCCGCCCCTAAGGGGGGCGGCCTGAGGCCAGGCCGCCTCTAAGGGGGGCGGCCTGAGGCCAGGCCGCCCCTGGGAAGGGCGGCCTGAGGCCAGGCCGCCCCTGGGAAGGGCGGCCTGAGGCCAGGCCGCCCCTGGGAAGGGCGGCCTGAGGCCCGGCCGCCCCTAAGGGGGGCGGCCTGAGGCCAGGCCGCCCCTGGGAAGGGCGGCCTGAGGCCAGGCCGCCCCTGGGAAGGGCGGCCTGAGGCCAGGCCGCCCCTAAGGGGGGCGGCCTGAGGCCAGGCCGCCCCTAAGGGGGGCGGCCTGAGGCCAGGCCGCCCCTGGGAAGGGCGGCCTGAGGCCAGGCCGCCCCTAAGGGGGGCGGCCTGAGGCCAGGCCGCCCCTGGGAAGGCGGCCTGAGGCCAGGCCGCCCCTGGGAAGGGCGGCCTGAGGCCAGGTCGCCCCTAAGGAGGGCGGCCTGACGGCGGAAGCCTGGGGCCAGGCTGGACAGGGGAGCCGAGCCTTGCGATGGTTCGGTCGGGTGCCGGCACCGGCAGATCGAACCTGCGAACTGATATAGGTTTGCCTCCTGCAAGAAAGCAATGCTGCATGGTTAGCCTGGCCAAACCGCTTGGGCCAAAAAGGGAAAGCCGAGGCAGGTCGCGATCCTCGGGGGGTTCCCTTGAGTGGACCGCGACTTGCGAGCTAGAGACCTTGGGAGGGGTCGCCGATTTTTGGGGGTTAACAGAAGGTATAAAATTTTTGTTTTACTTCTTTAATTTCAGGATTATTTAAATTGTATAAAATATTTGTTTTAATTATTAATTTCATTTCTTGCTCCCAATTATTATGTTACCTAATTTGACGGTTCTTTTATTTAGGGTCTTAGTGAACGATCACACCAATAAGACGTAACAACTAGTGCGAGTGATGTGCGCAATACAAAATAAATGAGTAACATGTGCGATCGTAGATATCAAGATACACGATAAATAAAAAAACATGCACAGAGACATGCACTACATAAGTAAAAATACAGGAAATAAAACACTAAAGATGTGACTTAGGTTGCATGAATTCTTATAGGGTTGAAAGATCTCAAATCCATCGAGAATGTAATGTTGCCTGCAATTAGGAATTCCAAATGTTGATCTAAAACTGTCTCGCTACCATCATTATGCTGAATAACCAAGACCTAAGCAAACTTTTACAAGATAAGTCTGAAAGGTAAATGAGATGTGGGAGGCTCTGGGCTAGACAAAAGACGGATCCCTCACTGTAACTATTGACATGTAAGTAATCTTTTTTTTTTCTTGAAAAATGTAGGAAACCAATCACCTTTGAAAAATTATAAACCCTAGTTATAAAATCAGCCATAAAATTATAATTTTCATAAGATGCACGCAAATTGTTGGTTACAATTTATGGATATCATGTAAATGATTAATAAAATTCTTTGCAACAAAGAGAGGGGTATTATAAAGTGAGAAGGAAAGAGGAACAAATAGAGAAGGTACATGAAGGGCTTGCTCGACATGCATCAAATCATGTTGCATATACGCTCTTATGTTAGACCAACACCTATTTGCGTCTACTAGACCTCTATCAAACGCCTCAATTTTATCATTCTATTAAGTCTTGTGAGCGACACAATTTAATTTTGTTCCCAAATTTATCTTTTAAAATTTTCCAAAGAAAATCCTTAAAGCATGCATCCCATACTGGAAATGAAAATCTTAGGATTCATCTCTATCCTTTTAACACAAATCCTCATAAACATATCGATAATTTGACAGTAGAGTTCGCCAGACACATCTGTACTCAAAGAGTATTGTGGGCACAAGTGGAGTCGCGATATGGTGAGGATGGTAGGGCAAGGAGGAAAAAGCTCTCCTTCCCGGAGATCGGTGTCAAGAAGAAGCTCGATGACTGAAGGGAGTGTTGTGGTGGAGATACGTGGGATCAAGGTACCCGTGGCGATGGTAGTATAAGAGGAATCTATGACCATAAAGGTGGGAACAATAATGCGACTAGAAAGAGGTCTATCAATAGACCTAAGCCCAAATTCCACTCAACGAGCCATGCTTGAAACTGTCTTAATCATAGTGATTGTAGATCTCTAGTTTTTCTCTAATGGAATGGTGTAACCCATGCAGGTAACAAGATACGATCATCACATTACCCTTTTGAATATCTAGCCTAGGCCGAATGACTAGAAATTTGTTCGTATACTCATCCACCGGTAAATTCTTCTGTTGTAGGCTATGAAATCTACGATATAGAGTTTGCAAGTAGTTGAGGGAAACATAGTACATGTGCAACTCTATTTTAAACTCAATCCATGTAGCAACGACAGTCAACCATAACTTAAACTCTCATATGTTTGAGTTGGCTCCAACAAACTAACGTGGTTCCCTTTAGTTTATGTGTTGCGAAATCGAGTTACCTACTCATCGGTATTTTATTTCAACTCATGAAATATTCTATTCTATGATACCATTCTAAACATCTCTCGGGCTTTAGACGTCCATCAACATCACTCGGGTGTGCGAGCTCGTGGCGCTTAGGACTAGAGTTCTCTTCATGTGTGGGCTCATGTGCTCTCCATAAGTGGATGGGAGACTGGCTGTTGCCTATGACATGTAACCCTTTTAGGTCGTGTCTTATATTATTGGTGCGAGACCTATCATTTTTGATCAAGTTTTTATTTGAGCACTTAAATTTTCAACACTACTTGAATGACCTACACAATTTTCGATTATAAAATAATATTTTTAAAAAAGACTAAATATATTTAATGTTGATGAATATTTTTATGAGTGAAAATATTCAATTTTAAAATATTTGAAATTTCTAATTTTTTTTAAAACATAACTATATATTTTTAATACCAGAAATAATTTTTTATGAACTTAAACTTAAAAGAGCATTTTTAAAAACACTTAAAAGCAAAAATTTTTGTATACAATTTTTTTTAATGAATAAGATTTTTCTAATTAAAAAATAGATGGATTAATCCATGTGAGGAATGAATTAACGAGTCTCTTATTCTAAAATGATGTTATTCGCTTGAGGGATTTGGAGAATTAAAAAGAGTCCCGCTGGGTTTGCCATCGACGCGTCATGCCTTCGTGATGTAAACCGTGAGAGCAAATCTGATTTCGCGCATATTCACGTTCGACGTTTGGAATTTCATGTCTCGTTAATCGTTAT
This sequence comes from Platanthera zijinensis, assembly GCA_039513925.1. Lineage (NCBI taxonomy): Eukaryota > Viridiplantae > Streptophyta > Magnoliopsida > Asparagales > Orchidaceae > Platanthera > Platanthera zijinensis. The sequence goes on from CM077088.1 coordinate 4,043,780, forward strand.
TGAGGGTGAATCGCTGAACGATAGTGACATTCTTCTGGATTATCTTTTAAAATTAGATCATGCTCTTTCATATCTTGAAGGTTGAAACAAATTAAATCTCCATAAATGTGGAATAAATGATATTGTTGACAAATTAAAGGCTGATTGACAAGGTGGTTCAAAATGGAGATGCGGACCTGCGACGGAGGACGAGTTTTGGTCCCGTTCGGGGCCATTTGGCCACCTACCATATATGGCACCTTCGGATCAATGATTCGACTCCACGGATGGGCCTGGCTTGTCGTTTACCTACATTTTCATATATTATATTGTTGTGTTTCAGTTTTATTTAATGTAATCAGGTCCTCCGCATCCCCTACCAATCATTGTCATTGATGGCAGGGTGCTTAATTGTGCTTTATTATAAATAAGAGCATGAGGGCTGTTTTGTGACATTGTGGAATTTGGAGAACAGAAATCCCGAATTCCAGTGATCCCTCCGTGGTGCCAACTCCGTGGAACCCCAGTGAATGACTCCTAGGTATTTTTCTTTCATTCCTTTTGTATCCCCCATCCTTAGTCATGGTTTCCCCCATCCAAATCCCCCATTCGACCTCCATAGGCCCTCCTAAACCCTAACCGAAATCCACCCAACAGCCCATGCCCAACCTCCCTTCCGGTGGAAATTCCAGCAACCTTCCTGGCCGCAAAACCTCCCTCACTGCAGCAAATCTCCACCGCTCTACCATCTCCAACAACCCACCAGACCGCTACCTCCCCTCCACAATCCCAACCTCACCCCTCCAAACCTGCTGCCACCCGTGAGCCTCCTTGAGAATCCATTTTTTCCGCTACAACCCAGATCCCACCCCAAATCTCCAAATCTAGCTACTATCTCGTCGTTTCAGCCATCGGTTCCTCTCCAGATCATCCCTATTGTGTCACACATCTCCAAATCTGCTCTCATACAACAACCCCCATATTTTATGAGTTATTATTTATTGTATGAATCTTGTTTTTCAATATTAAAATATGGGGATGTGATTTCATATTTGTTTGGATAAATAACATTGTAGAATTTTGTTATAGATATCTTGTGATTTGCAGGAACCATGCACCGCACACTCGCTTTTGCCCTCCACGCGAAGGAAAACCAAAACTTCTTTGCCTAATGCAATAATTTTGCATTGTTTCAATTATCTAAGCACAATTTAATTATTTATTGCTTAATTTATTTCGCCGTCGGATCATGCATGATGCATCTTGCATACAATAGTTTAGGGTTGTCGAGTTGTTTCTTTGGCACTTTAAATAATCCCGAGCTTGCCCTAATCTCTTTAATTATTCGCGATTGCAGTTATTTTTCACAAGTTATTTTATGTTTTTTTTTACCTGTGAAATTGGTATTCTTAAATAATCCCGAGCTTGCCCAAATCTCTTTAATTATTCACGATTGGAGTTATTTGTCATAAATTATTTTATGCATTTTTACCTGTGAAATTATCGAACCGTGTTAGAATTCAAGTCGTGAGTGCAAGAGAATGTTACGTGCCCTAGATTGGGAGCGCGTGCACAGGGGAAGAGGAGGGAAGTCCTCGAGGGAGGAGGAGGGAACCTTCTTGGAGCCCCAACAAGCTATGATGGCGAGGAGGGGATGCCAGCGTTGGGGCGACGTCAAATGTGGTTGCGGTTGTCGCGGATTGAGAAGCAGAGTGACGAAAAGCTGCGAGATAACGGATAGGAGCGGCTAGGGTTGGCCCTTTACTTGTGAACCAGAAGAAAATAAGAATAGTGAGGTTAGAGAGAGATAGGAAATTAGAAAGAGAGAGATAATTAAAATGACTTGCTTTCTTGTCTTTCTTGATTCCCCATTCAGTATTAAATAGCCACACCAAAATGCCCCCTCCTTAGGCTTAGACACAGAGGATCAAATGCGCATAATAAAATATAAACTAGAACTAGATAAAGGTCTACGATATACACGACCAAGGCGGGACCATAATTCTCCACCCTGCCCGACGACAAGCTTGCCCTCAAGCTTGTTCTGTAGTGACGGTCGGTGTCGGGTCCCCCGTATCCGTGTCAGCATCCCGTTTTGCGGCAAGGTCGTCTACCTCCAGCCAGAAGAGGCGCCTGCCGCGATGTCTACGGAAAAATGGCTCGTCGCAGTTGTAATAGAGGCCCTTGGAACGACGGTCACTCATCTCCTGTGTAGACAGGCGGCGAATGGTAGCTGGGCGGTCGACATCGCGGTTCGGAGCGAGGAGATTGACTGTGGGAGATGGTTGAGGGCGCGGGGTACGATTGGATCCCTCGGTGTCTTGGTGATGTTGATGAGGGCGATCCAAGAGTAGACGCTTCTCGTAGATGCGAGCCAGGCTCATTGCCGTCGTCAGATCTGCGGGGGCTTGAAATTCCACGTCTATGCAGAGGCGTTCGCGGAGTCCTGCCGTGAAGATAGGCACCTCCTGTGTCAGAAGAACTGAGGGAGTACGGGCCAAGCGAACCTGAAATTGTTCGAGGTACTCGTCGATCGGACCCGTCTGCCGGAGAGAAATGAGATCCCCCAAGGTATTGCTGTGGAGAGGTGAGCCGAAGCGGAGGGTGCATCTCAGTTTGAAATCCTCCCAAGATAGGAGTGGTTTCTTCCGTTACAGTTGGGAAAACCAAAGTTGGGCGGGACCCATCAAGTGGAAGGAAGCAACATTGAGCCATTTTTCCCAAGGGGTGCGCTGATGGGCAAAGAACTGCTCACAACAAGAGAGCCAGACCAAGGGGTCTTCGTGGCCGTCAAATATTGGAAATTCCAGCCGCATGTATCGTGGCACACCGCTGCCCTCGTGTTTCGAGGGTAAAAACTCTGACCGGGTTGGTGGAATCGACAAGTCATTGGAGGACCCCGTTGCCGGTTGGGCCGTTCGGTTAGCCTCTAGTTGGGTGGTGACGGCGGTAATGAGGGCAGTGTTGTTATCCGCTAGGAGTTTGGCGAGAGACTCAAAAATTGAGATAGTGAGGGAGGTTCGGCTATTGTTGGGTTATCGATGCTAGAGGGATTGGAGGAGGTAGGGACCGGCGGTGGAAGCAACCCGGTAGAGGCAGCGAGCAAGGGGCCCCCGTCGATGGAGAAGCCGAGTAGTATGCCATGTGGAGTAGGGCTGGCGGAGAGCGGTCGGGGCAAAGACGGTCGGGGCAAAGTCGGCTGGGCGGAGCCGATCAGGACGAAGCAGGTCGGGGCGGAGCCCCCGTCAATGTTGGAGCCCGGTTGGGGCGGAGCAGGTCGGGGCGGAGTCGGATGTGCAAAGCGGTCGGGAGGTCGACGGACGATAGGGATAGCTGGATCGGCCACAACGGGGGTAGAAGGCGGTAGATTCGGAGTTTCGACGGCGGGGAGGAGAGTTCCTTCTGATACCAAGTTGTTACGTGCCCTAGATTGAGAGCACGTACACGTGGGAAGAGGAGGGAAGTCCTCGAGGGAGGAGGAGGGAACCTTCTTGGAGCCCCGACGAGCTATGGTGGCGAGGAGGGGATGCCGGCGTTGGGGCAACGTCGAACACGGTTGCGGTTGTCGCGGACTGCGAAGCGGAGCAGCGAAAAGCTGCGGGAAAACGGGTAGGAGCGGCTAGGGTTGGCACTTAACCCGTGAGCCGGAAGAAAATAGGAATAGTGAGGTTAGAGAGAGATAATTAAAATGACTTGCTTGCTTGTTTTTCTTGGTTTCCCATCCGATATTAAATAGTCACACCAAAATGCCCCTTCTTTGGGCTTAGACACGGATGATCAAATGCGCATAATAAAATATAAAGTAGAACTAGATTAAGGTCTGCGATATACGCGACCAAGGCGGGACCAAAGCGGGACCATAACAGAGAATTACCCTCTCAAACGTTGATTATTAACTTTTAAGTCATTCCACTATTCGTAGATTAAGACCGTAAAGCATTGTGAGCTAGTTCCACGTCTTCATAGTTGGGTTTGAAAAGCAGATTACATCAGTAGCAGACCTAAGTTTTGCATAGTTTAGGTTGAACACCTCAGATAACCCTCACTTCAGAACGAACGGAAAATTAAATTCATAAAGCTGATCCATTTTCAAGATAAGACTATTGATGTTGACGATAATGACTTTCTTAGGCTTTCTTCTGTTCACCTCACATGGTCATATACTCATATATTGTTGTATACTTTTCCAGGAAATACATAATCTCATTATCAGCCTGAATTTCACTGAGATTGAGATCAAAACAGCTCATTCACTTGAATCTTTGGAAGGAGGAATTGTAGTGATGGTGACTGGTCTTGTGCAAGCAAAAGCTTTTATTTCCAGGAGGAAGTTTGTTGAGACATTTTTTCTCGCTCCGCAAGAAAAGGGATTTTTTGTGCTAAATGATATTTTTCTCCTTGAAGAGGAAGAAGTTTTGCAGCATCATGTAGCAACGGTAATGGATGATGATTATGATACGAGTTTGGATACATTGAATCCTGTCGAAGAACCAGGTACAGATGCAATCCTAAATAAGTAGTCAATTTCTTATTCTAATTTCTTAGTGACGTCAAACTTGAGTGATTTCATATCTAACCTGTCACCCTACAGATTTATGAATCTCTTTGTTACCTCACGAGTAATTTTTATTAGTGCTTGAGCTTTACCATGAATATATAAAATAATATTATTAAGGATTTTATAAAGCGTACATTCTGCTCATCTTTATTTGGTGCACTTATGTTTCTTCAGCCTTGATTTGATTGGCATTGCTTCCTCTTCCGCGATACAAATTTCCATCTTTTCATTGCTGTGATTTTATAACTTGATTTGGTATTTCTTATTCAATTCTCTTTCCTTGTTCTTATTTTAGTGAAATTTACTGATTGAAATTTAGATAGTGTTTGTCTGGTCCTCTTGTTAACTTCATCTGTGACGCAGGGCGAATCTATAGGCGGCGGATAATCGGGGACCTAACCCTACATGCTATGCAAAAATCCGACGGTTAGATCACAAATTAGATAATAAATTCTTACATCCCACACAAAATAATTCAAGACAAGGCACAATAATTAATTAAGGCGAAACAAACTTAGATTTTCCTCCCTATGGAGGGCCAAAGCAAGAGCGTGCGGCGAATAAATCCTGCAAATCACGATAATTATCTAACAATCCACCACAATTAAAGATATCCAAACTAATATAGTGATCCAACCCAATATAAAAGTGCTGAAAACAATAAACCAATACAGCGAAATCTCACTAAATAGTGGGCTGACCAAGACACTGAAGATTTCGGATTTGGATGCGTGGAACGACGATCAAATATGGAACCGGCGGCGTGGAAACGATGGCGGTGGTTGTCCTCGGCGGTGGCTGTCCTCGACGGTGGATGGTGAAATCCGGTCGGAAATTGATAGATCCAGCCTTGTAGGAGTAGATCCGGGCAAGAGATGGATGGATCCAATGTTTGGTAGTGGATCCGGGCTAAGTGGTGAAGTACAGATGAAGGGAATGACGGATCGGGGTCTGAAATTTCAGATCTGGAAAGTTAGGGCTGCGAGAAGGTGGATCCACTGGAAATAGGGTCTGGGGGAATGAAAACCAGCGGCTGGTTTGCTGGCTGGGTGAGGGGAGGGAGTTTAGAGGGGGTGGCGGTGGACTGGAGAGGGACTGGAAGGGGCGGTTGCTGGTGGATGCAAAGGGAGGGTCGGCGGCAGGAAACTGGAGGCGGTGGTCAGGTAAGAAGAAAATAAAACTATATAAAATTAATAGGAAATTTCATTTTCCAACAGTAAAATAAAAAGAATTTCTGAACAGCAAAGGGAGGGTTGTCTTGGGGTTGTTTGGGCGGCTGATAGGAGGGTTTGGAGGGGGGAAATTAAGGCTTAGGGTTTGGGGTTACCTTGTGGAAGAAGATGCAAACCTAGGAGTCGTCACCTAGGATTCCACGGAGTCGGCACCGTGATTTAATCTCTGGAATCCGGGATTTCTTTTCACCAAATTCTGCAATGCCTAGATCAGCCCCCTATCATCTCTATTTATAATAAAGCAAAGATTAAGATATCCCCCATCAACGACTATGATTGGCCGGAGGTGAGGCTACCCAAATACATCAAAATAAAAGCAAACATAGTAAATTGTTATATCAAATCGATTCGCAACGCGAATTCAGACACATTTGCGGAGTCCGATCGTCGATCCGGACATGCCATATATGGTAAGTCGCCAAATCATCCCCGAACGGGCTGCGAGAAGGTGCATCCACGGGGAATATGGGTTGGGGGAATGAAAACCAACGACTGATTTGTTGGCTGGGTGTGGGGAGGGAGTTTAGAGGGGGTGGCGGTGGGCCGGAGAGGGGCGGTTGCTGGTGGCTGCAAGGGGAGGGCCGATGACAGGAAACCTGGAGGCGGTGGTCAGGTAAGAAGAAAATAAAACTTTATAAAATGAATAGGAAATTTCATTTTCCAACAGTAAAGTAAAGAGAATTTCTGAACAACAAACGGAGGGTTGTCTTGGGGCTGTTTGGGCGGCTGGTAGGAGGGTTTGGAGGGGGAAAAATAAGGCTTAGGGTTTGAGGTTACCTCGGGTAAGAAGATACAAATCTAGGAGTCGTCACCTAGGGTTTTGCGGAGTCGGGACCGTGGCTTGATCGCTGGAATCCGGGATTTCTTTTCACCAAATTCTGCAATGCCTAGATCAGCCTATCACCTCTATTTATAATAAAACAAAGATTAGGGCATCCCCCATCAACGACTATGATTGGCCGAAGGTGAGGCTACCCAAATACATAAAAATAAATGCAAACATAGTAAAATGATATATCAAATCGATTTGCAACGCAAATCCAGACACATCTGCGGAGTCCGATCGTCGATCCGGGCATGTCATATATGGTAAGTCGCCAAATCAGCCCCAAACGGGCCCAAAACTCGTCCTCGTTTCTGCTCCGCATCAATCTGTCATTAGGTTACTCGTTTAACTCCGTTCTATTTTTGTCCTTTTATATTATTTTAAGCAAATTATAAATTATGCAAGAATATAAATTATGCAAAAATATAAATTATGCATTTGATTGCATTGTTGCATGTTGTAATCTGCTGTCAATTCATTCTTTTGTTTCAGAACTTCTCACACCATTTATGAATCTCATTGTTTATGTAAGAATTTTTTCCTATCAGAATTATTCCCTTTCTTGACAAAATGATGGCTGCAGCTAACTTTTAAGCAACAATCCCATGTATCCCATCGATCCTTGTAAACATCATCCCTTTTACTTCTCTTTCTGAGCACCTAATATTATCTTAAGTTGATTTTTATATAATATCTTAGTTGTATTGCATATGCTTTATTATTATTATTTTTCTTTCATAATCTAGCTTTTCTACAGTAATTTGAGTCTTAAATATTATACTAGTTTCTAGCTACATACTTGGAGAAGATATTCCCACAGAAGATTTTATGTCTCCGCTTCTACCTGCTGCTGATGATAATTCAGACAATGATTTTAGTATTTCTGAACAGCCAATTCAGGCTCCACTTCTGGATGAAAGTGTTGATGAAACTCATGCAGAATTGTCTATTTGTTTATTTTCAAGTTTGTCGAATGCTCTGCAAGACCAACAACCTTCTCTTGCTGAGGAGCCTGCTGTTGATCCACCCAAGCATACATATGCATCCATAGTATGTACCCACATTTCTACGATAAGTTTAATTTTGCCATATTTTGCGTCAAATCTTAGTTGTCTCTCCAATCAATACTTGATAATGTATTGGACTTAAATTCAACAGCTGCGAACTGCAAAAGCTCAAGCTGCACCACATTTAATTTCTACAAATAAAGCAGCTCCAGTTATGTCAGAGTGGCATCATGCACCACATGTAACTCAATCACAGGTTCAACCCATCACATCCCCCGTGCAGGATAAGCCCAGGTCTGAGGTGTTGGTTGAAGTTTCTTCTTTTGAAGATGAAGGTTAGCCATCATCTTATTTGGTTTATCTTTTTTCATTTCAATGTTATTGTACATTGTAATTATGTATCTTATCAAGGTTATGTTATTCCTTGTGATGTAGTGTGGGGTCTAGCCAGGTATAGGAAAACTATGAGAATGCCTATAGTAATATAAAAATTAACTGACGATTATTCTTGCCATACAAAAATTGCAAATAAGGGTACAAAGAACGGTGTGCATGTGAGAGTACAAAATAACAAAGAGAACAAGAGATGCGTGCAGCGCCGGGTTGGTGTGTGCTTAAAGGAGAGGGAGTTTTAGAATGCTTTGGGTTTTTGAGGTTATTTTGTTCTTTAATAATGTGCTGCTAGCGAGTGTTGGTGTGCTACCAGCGAGTGTTGCTGTGCTTTTAACACAACAACAACAACATTCAAGCCTTTATCCCACTATAGTGGGGTCGGCTATATGGATCCTTTGTCGCCATTGTGCCCTATCTTTTGTCATAATCTCATTAATGCCTAAGTACATCATGTCTTTCCTTACAGTTTCATTCCAAGTCTTTATTGGTCTCCCCCCCCCTCGTTTAACATGCCTATTGACTAGACTCTCACAATGCCTAACAGGTGCCTCTAATGGTTTCCTTTGTACGTGTCCAAACCCTCTTAGACGAGCTTCTCGCATCTTCTCTGCAATTGGTGCTACTTCTGTCTTATCCCTGATACTTTAATTCCTAATTTTATCCAATCTCGTGTGTCCACACATCCACCTAAGCATTCTCATCTCCACAACTCCCATTTTTTGCTCATGTACACAATTCACTGCCCAACACTTAGAACCATAGAGCATCGCGGGTCTAATTGCAGCACGGTAAAACTTGCCCTTAAGTTTTAGTGGTACTTTACGATCACATAAGATCCCTGACGCACCTCTCCACTTCAACCAACCTGCTTGGATTCTATGTGTCACATCTTTATCAATACCTCCGTCTTTTTGAACTATCTATCCAAGATGTTTAAAACGCTCACTACGGGAAATATCTTGATCACCCAACTTAATAATGAAGTCATCCATCCTTCTTACACTGCTAAATTTAAGCTCCATATACTCCATCTTTGCCATGTTCAACCTAAAACCCTTCTTTTCTAAAGTATCTCGCCAATATTCATGTTTTGTGTTTATACGCTCGCTGTGCTTTTAACACAACTCTAAAATAAAGATGTGGCTTGTCTAACAACTCTAAACAATGACAATGACATGATATTAGTTAAACATACTTAATCACTAATAGCTGATCATGTGGACCCATATCAATTGCCCTCTATCTTTTGAAATTACAAAATCCTACCGTGCGAGTTTGCGTTTTCTAACTTGCATGCACAAAAATACTCCCTGGATCTCCAAGGGGTATGTTTTGTGCACACATGTTATGAAATGTAAACTCAGAGGAGAGGTTTTTGTAATTTCAAAAGATAAAGAGGCGCAACTTGAAATTTTGCAAACTTACAGTGGAAATTCTGGTAAACTACCCACACATTAAATGTTAAGACTTTCAAATTATATATTATTTAAGATTAATCAGTGATTATAGTTATAAAATTTACAATAATATTTATTTCAAGCATTCATATCAGTGCCACTGCCGACCCCACTATTATGGGATAAAGGCTTGAGTGTTGTATTCATATCAGTGCCACTACTTAGATTCCTTCCTGCACACCCATAGTTTTGAAAATGGACAGACCTGAGCGTCCTGCTGCTATTGGTCTTGATTTGAGATTGAACATGACGTGAGTTCTACAATCATGTTGATACTTATTTAATTTTTGATTTCATTAAGGCTACCAAATCACGTTGAGATCGCAATATTAAAATTTATAATTTCTTTTTCTGACCTAAATATATTCATAGGTACTCATAATGGTCATATACTCCAAATATTTCCAATGCCTTTATAAAAATAAGAGAGAAAATCAAGGACGTATGATGGTTAATCATATAAATGCTCATCATGTTATAACTTCAATAATATACTCCAATTAAATACACTAGGTAGGTATAAGTTTTAATACTTAAACATAAAATGAGAATATATAAAGCTGACAATCATATATTCATCTTGGATTTCTTTCTTTTCTGCAGGTGAGTCAAAATCCGTTTATGTGGGAAACCTTCCGGCAAGCATTTCAACATCTGACATTGAGCAAGAGTTTAGGAACTTCGGTAGAATCAAACCTGATGGTGTTACCATCAGAAGCCGTAAGGTAAACTCGACAAGCTTCCGTCCTTCATTCATCAATGTCTGTTAAAAAAAAGCTAGTTTAGATACTTTCGTTTTCCAGGAGGCTGGTTTTTTCTATGCATTTATTGAATTCGAAGACGCCGATGGTGTTCAGAATGCCTTGAAGGTTTGTTTTGTTTCAGTACACGCGTTCTGTTTCCCTTTTTATTGCTAAGACTCTGTTCGGGGCGGCGGCAGAAATAGTCGTTTTGGACTACAACAGGGCAATGGTGAAACCTTGGTGTGGTTCGAAATGGAGCAAACATGGCGTTTGCTGGGCGCGAAATGCCACGTTGCACCCAGCCAGATCGTGTTTGAATGCCATGTGCTGGTGCGGCCTTCCCAAACAGAGCTTGAACCAATGACACGGGTAAACAACAGAGCAATGTAGTAGGCATTTTTCCCCTCAAGTTTCTTACACCTCAACGTTTTTCGTAGAAACGATTAGTTCAAATTATAGATTGATAGTGTTTGATGCTATTCAAGCCATTTGTTGTTTTGCAGTCATCTCCGGTGCAGTTGAATGGTAGACTGATTCATGTAGAGGGCAGGAAACCTAACGGAGGTTCATCTCGAGGAGGAAGTCAGTCCCATACTTTCATATTTTCCATTTTCTCACCAGTCACCACCTTCAAAGTTTTTAAAGATTAACCTTCTTTGTAAAATTTTCTTCTTTTCCCGGATAAACTGATTCCTTTACCTGTTTAGATTTATAATTTTCCATAAACTGATGGCTTTGGTTTAGATTTTTAACTTTGTAAAACCAAATTAAACCGAGTCCCATTGCAAATATGCTTTATAATACTTTCTTGTATCCATCATTAATATATGTTAAAACTGAACCAATCCAAACCCAGCTATGAACCAAAAATCCCTCGCTAAACCTAACCAGACCAAACCAGTGTAAATGGTCGACCAACTAATTTCTTGGGTTTCTAATTTGGAACCAAAAAATCAAATTGAATCAAACTGTTCTGTTGGGCTTGGTTTTCTATTATTATTATTATTATTATTATTATTATTATTATTATTATTATTATTATTACAGGTTTAGTTTCAGCTTTTCTCTTAGATGGTGAAATTCAAATTGTATCAAACTGTTCTGTTGGGCAAATGTCACAGTATAATTTGTATTGTTAACTTATATTGATTATGTTATCTTAATTTATAATGTTGATTGTTTTGATGGGTTGCATTGTATAACCGTGTTCTCTCCATTAATGTTTAGGAAGGGGCAGAGGAAGAGGAGGCTACAATTCAGAGACCCCACGGGGACGTTTTGGTGGCCGGTTCTCGGGCATGGGCGGCGGCTCGGATAATGACAATTATGGCATCGGCATGGGAAACGGTTATCTCCAGGGGGTGCCGCGCTGAGACCGACAGGGATACCGAGTGCCCAAGGGAGGCTCTTTGTTTTCATCTGTAGGTAGAGCTGATGATATTTACTCTGATTGAGAAGATATTATATCCTGCTCGGCCAATTTGGCGGGATGACAGCAAGTTTTTGGTTCTTGTTGTACTGCTGCTATCATGAATGAGTATGTTTCTGTTCTTCAGTATTGAGTTCAGTATGGTTCTTGCTGTACTTCTTATTCTTCTTCGGCTTTCAGTATGAGTTTCTTTCTGTTTTTCTTGAATTATTTTGATTTCATCATTTTGAGTAGAGGATAGTATTGGAGACATTAAATAGTTTATCATCATTTTAATATAAACATATATTTGCTTCAAATAATGTTGGAAGCAATTGAGTTGTATACATCAATCAACTGCATACTGATTGCAATGACCTGAATTACCAATGCGCTCTTCACTCAACTATTGTCAAATGATCGGCCATCCAAGTAGCTAGAATCCACACCTAAACTTACTTATGAGATCCGACTTTGATGATGCCAGCTATGGCGACTCAGCTCATCATCCTAACACATTATTCACAAAATACTCCTCCAAGCACGCCCTGCCCACAAGAGATGCACTAAGGTTCTCTTTGGCACGTCTGTGGCGGTCGCGAACATGGTGATTCTGAATTGTTGTTTGCAAACGCGAGGTAACAGAAGGAACTTTATCCACTTTTATGTTCAAACCTAGGTATCTTATTTTGGTGGCGGTCATAACTGTTGTCATGCCAAAACTTACATTTATGATGCCGGCATTTTTATCTAACGTCACCGGGGCAAAATGCTGTGAAAAATGGAGCCTAAGGCTCCATTTGGCATGGAGGTAGTGTTTGTGAATGTGTTGATTATGAATTGGATCTCACTCAAGGAGCTTCATTCCCTTTTATGTTCATAACTAGTTTACTTGGATTCTCTTGTTTAGGGGATGAAAACGGTTCCAAAATTAAATAAATTTTCATCTAAAATCATAGAAATAAATTTAGGAATGCAATTTGTTATAGATATGATTATTGATACTAAAGAGAATTTAGTTGAGTGAGTTCATAATGTTGTTGAATGGTTAGAGTTTTATTGTTATTATCCAAAGAGGGAAGACCTAAGCCTATGATTTTTAGGGTTGTGATGGATCTGGTTTTCCTCAGAATAATCAACAAAGAAAGATGCGTGTTAAGAGAAATGTCATGAAAACTAATTCAAAGAGATGTGAATGTCAATTTGTCGTACTTGGTAAAAAAAAATGCATGTACTTGGTAAAAAAAAATGCATGTGCAGAAGAAGAAAAAATTGGTGTTAAATGTGACAGTGTATACATATTTTCTTGGGTATGTTTCAGTTCATGCTTTTGAGGCAATCAAGCAAGAGAATCACCTGTGAAGAGTGGTCATGCTTTGCGCTCAACGACAGAATGTTCACATAAGATGAGATTCACAAAGAGATTGTCTTGTGCTAATGAATTAATGTCATACATGCATCAATTTTCCACATATCCTTTATAAATGATTCACAAGCATGAAAAAAAAACTAAGTTTGCATTTGAGTACAACTGAAGATACAAAAATAAAGAAGGAAAATGAAATGGTTGAAATCATAAGTTGATTTAGTTTCTACAAAAATACAATAACATAAGCGATATTTAAGGAATGAAATGTACATTGTGAAATAATGAAACCAACCACTAGTGTGCGGGCCGGCCGGGCACGGGGCTGCCCGGCATCGGCCTTGCGGAACTCGTTTGCGGGCCTTGCGGGGGATCAGACATGCCGATCGCGTGCGCGGTAGTTAGCCTCATGATCCCACCAAGTTAGTGGAAATCATGAATGATGGACTGTTGGCACCCCACTTTTCCCTATATAATTTATCTCGGTCTCATCAAGAATAACGCATCAGTGTGAAAATAAAAATAATTTAGCATGTTAGTATAATTTAGCTGTCAATAGTTGATATCAATGCGCATTTAACATTTTAAATTGCTGTTAATTTATTATACAAAAACATAAGAGTAAATCATATAGCATTTTGAGGTGCCAATAATGTTTTTTGTATATCTCGTGTGGCAATAATTCGTTGATGCAAAAATAAATTTTCAAATGAGTGACACCTCTCTATCCATTTGGCTTCCTCTACGCGGAGACGCTGCTGTAGCGAAATTCAAATTGACCGCGATGAAGAAATATCCATTCAAACAGTTTAGCGAGAGAGAGAGAGAGACTAAAACCCTAGATGGGCATCTTACCCTCACTGCAAATCGCCCTCTCCCCGCTAGCAATCCTCGCCGTCCTAACTCTCGCCGCCGCCGCCGCCGACTCCTCGATCTTCGACCTCGTCTACAAAGGATGCGCCAACCAGCAACTCACCGCGGGCGCTTCCGCCGACGATGTAGCCTCCACCCTCCTCTCCCAATCGTCCGCCTCCAAATTTTTCAATACCAGCTCTCCCGACCAATCCATTTATGGCCTTTTTCAATGCCGCGGAGACCTCAGCTCCTCGGACTGCGCCGCCTGCGTCGCCAAAGCCGTCCCCATGTGGAGCTCCCTGTGCGGCGCTGCTCTCGCCGCCCGCGTTCAGCTCGTCGGATGCTACGCCCTCTACGAGGTCGCCGGATTCCCGCAGGTCTCCGGCAACCAGATGCTTTACAAGAAGTGCGGCTCGGGGAGCGGCGGCGGGGAGGGGTTCGAGGAGCAGAGGGATACCGCTCTCTCGAGCCTGCAGAGCGGGGTCGCCGCCGGCAGGGGATTTTATGCGACGACATACCAGTCCGTGTACGCCATGGCGCAGTGCGAGGGGGATCTCTCGTCGTCGGCCTGCGGCCAGTGCGTTGAGGAAGCCGTGCAGAAATCGCAGGTCGAGTGCGGCGGTGCAAACTCCGGCCAGGTTTATCTCGATAAGTGCTATGCTAGTTATAATTACTATCCTAATGGTGTCCCCACCGGAGGTGGCGGCGGCGGCAGCGGCGGGGCTGATGGTGGAGGAGGTAGGTTTTGATTATTATTTTCAGGGATTTGCTTTGGATGTGGGGCAGGAGGATTTTATATTTTGAGTATATATAATTTTATCCATATTTTGAGTGTATAATTTGTTAATGTCTGAAACTGCGTAATTTTGTTTGTTTGTTTGTTTGTGGTAAATTTTAGGGAAGCAGACGGAGAGGACGGTGGCGATTGTGGTGGGGGGAGCTGCAGCTGTAGGATTTCTGGTCATCTGCCTCCTATTCGCCAGAAGTTTATTGAAGAAGAAAGATTAATACAAGCATCTATGTTCTGGGGTTGAAGATGAGGCCATATTTTTATGAAAAGCTGATGTTTGCTGCTTGCTATACATTTCCATTGCAGAAATTTGAGGTTCTTCTTGGGTGCCATGGGAGAAGGACGCGGTGTCTTCTGGCCTTGGTTTATCTCTATCCGGCCAGGAACAAGTAACAAAAAGACGCTTTCCCTTTGATATGCACACACATTTATATTTTTATATATATATATAGCTGTCTCTTTTGTCACAGAGAGGAAGGAAGATAAAGAGGGGAAGAGAGGGAAGTTTTGTGCATGAGAGGATCTTCTTTGGATTGAGATTGCTGTGAGTTCGGAAGGAACAAGTCAAGAAGACAGCTTTTCAACTTCCTATTTTGGGACACAGGTGAACAGGTTGATGACTATCTTGATTCGGATCAAGCCCAAGTTGAGTGGAATAATTAAGTCAGCGAGTGAAATCAGAAGGTGTCCGTTCGGACACATGAAGAAACGCCGACAATGCATGTATAGAGAGATATTAGGCGTGCGACCTTTTTTTTCTCTCTTCTTCTGGAATTATATATTCTAACTATACTAATGAATTATGAGGAGTGTTTTATCATATCTTCAGTTTCACAGGAAATTTAACTTTTTCTTATTTTTGATATTATAAATCTTTAGCTTACCAGCATTCTAACATCATCCTTTACTAATAAATTGTGTAGAGATTGCTGCAACCCTAAACATCCTAGTATTTCAAAAAAAATATATTTTTTCTGTGGTTAACCGCAGCCCGATGCCTTCTTCTTTCAGCTCAAGCCGCCCGCCTCCTTCCTCCCGCTCAAGCTGCCTGCCTACTTCCTCCCGTTGAAAACATCAACTCCGCCTATGGTTCATCCGCTCGTTGAGTGAACCTAGAAAGAGTGAATGCCTTCGGCATACATACAGAATGTGTGAATGCTTTCTCCGCCCACAAAAAATGTATTGAAGCCATTAATTTTTCTGTTGCTGCAAGCCCAAAATCTGGTTGCGGACGCCTTCATCTATCTATAATATATATTTAAATACACAACGCTTGTATTAGGCAATGTTAATAGCACCTCTCTATTGGCTAATAACACCCCCAAAAAGGTCAAAAAACACACACTGAAATGGCCGCTAATAGCGACTTCAAGGGTGTTATTAACAATGCCCTTATTTTACTAAAAACAATAAACATTTATATATTATTAAAGTGTGCGTAAGATGAAATCTTGGAATCGCTGAACATAATAATTTGCTTAATTAACATCATTTTCTTTTACATTTCAACCTTCAGAACACAAAGAAACCCTTTGGGTCCGTCGTTTGAGCTGAAACGGGGTGATGGAATTACAATTGGAGGTCAGTGCTCATTGAAATTGGACTCTAATTCTAATCGAGCGGGGGCACTCGGGAGAAGAGTAACAACCGTCCTTGAGAAGAGGATCATAGAATCAACACTACATAGACAAGCCTTCCTTAAGGAGACCACATGAGATGTCACAAGGCTTGGATTGGACGGGCAGACATGTGCATGTCGAGCAGTAGATGGTGCATTACTAAGGGTCCGTTCATTTGAACGGAACTGACTTTCTGGAATTGACATTGAGGATCAGAAATTCAAATCTCATGTTCGGCGCCACTAAATTTACACGGATATTGGCTTTGAAGTGAAAGCCTATGACTTTGAAATTGAACAAAAAAAAAAAAATCAAATCACCAATTCTTACCTCCGCCCATGAGTTTTCGGCGAAGAGAAAGCGACACAAGAATATTGCAAGTGAAGAGAGTAGAGCAGGGGCTAGTCTCTAGTACGAGCACATGCAGCCCCGGACAGGCACACTAATCCGAAGGAGCGCCAGCTAGCAGCTCCTCCGTCTAGATTCTCACCGTCTTCGTATGCGAGAAACATATAGTCATTCTCATCACTTATGCATTCATAACGTCTAGATTCTCACCGTCTCCGTAATGTTGGATCTTTCATTCACATCATATATGCATTCATAACGACCACACTTATGTTTGAAAAAAATATTTGAAGTTTTTATTTTCATACCTTTTGGGGGATGCATGCTTGGGGAAAGCAGTTCGGTAGTGCCTTGGGAAATGATAGCGGCACGCATTTGCATGGTTCAAGTGCATAGCTCGGGCGACTCGACTTTCTAAAGCTGTGATCGGTATAGTAGGTCAAAAATCAGGTTTCAACATAAATATTACATGAAGACAGCGAAACATTATGCGATGTTCACCTTTTAATTTAGGGCACCACATTTAAATAGAATAACTATTACACAAAAAGCTAACCAATATAATTTACAATAATATTTCGTCAGAAGCTGATATTTTGAGTTTTGAACAAATATAACTGGAACTTGCTCTGCAAACCTATACACAAATCTATCTGTAACTTATTTTTCAAGCCTACACCTAACATGGAATTTTCCAAAGCCAACTGATTAAATGACATTGTTTGAACAAAATTTGTCTATAATCTTGAATCATACCTTCATTATATGTGTCTTTTATTTCTTTGTACTCATTGAAAAAGGGATAGTTTCACATAGATGTAGTTCACTGGCAGCGTTCTTCATTGGATTTTGAATTTTCAGCCAGTGTGTAATTTGATCTCACTGTCTCTAAAAGAGTTGTATAATAGAAATCTTCCATGTGCTGCATAAGAGCAGTCCCATCCCTGATTGATTGAAGTAGGTTTATCTCAGTCTGCAGTATCTTCTCAATGAGTTGTTTTTCGCCTTTCATAAACTCGCTGACAAGAACATCCGGTGTAGCCTCTCCAATTACATCACCATCGTAACCATCTGTTCTAAATTTGTCATTCAACAAAACCTTCTCTATGTCCCCAGCTGCAAGATAAACAGGTTGAGCCACATGACAATAGCCCATCAAGCGTGGTACTGTTGGAATAATATCCCTATGATTCACTACTCTCCAGCTATCTTTTACCTTTGCATTGTACAAGTCTGTGAATCTTCTATTCCCAACTCTCGGGGAACCAAAATTATACATTGTAACCGAAATCACACCATGTTTTGCCATTTGACTTGTCGAGAGCTCTAAAGCAAGAAGTGTGGCGAGCGCACCGCCTAAACTATGTCCCGTAACATAAACATGCCACTTGAGCATGCTCTCTAGTTGATCTTCATCAAAACATATTGCAACTTTAATGAGCATCAGGATTCTGATTCGTACAGAGTCATAAGCGTTTAAAAAACCGCCATGGACTTGTACTTCCTGTTTGAATTCCCCACCCAATCTCTCAGGATTCATCCCAGCTGGTAAGAGCATCAAATCAGTTAGTAAATCCTTCCATTTTGATTGTTCAGTGCCTCTAAAAGCAACAACAAACCTTCTACGTGCAGAATCACGCCAAATAGCTACTTGAGTGTCAGTGGACGCATTATCAAGAAAGCAAATCTTCTCGAAATCAGATTTAATGAAGCTCGAACTGCCCAGCGAAGTGGCAAGCATAGCCCAAGCCTCCATCGCACTTTCAGCACTAGAGAACAGTTCCTTCATCTCCTCTTCACCATTTTCCCCTACTGCAATTTCATTGTCGGAGTTATCATTTCCTTTCTCATTTGAAGGTTCTTCATTCTTATAACTATAAAGTGATATTAAATCATTTTTCTGCTTGGAAAGGGGTGTAGCAAGCACCATCAATGCTCCTAAGATAACTTCCATCTGATTCAGTAAATCTCCAGAAGCTTTTCTGATATCTGAAGATGAAGATGGAGTGCCATTAATCGAAGGTTGACCAGTTTCATCATTGTTGTTATTAGCACTAGACTCCGGGGTTGCGAGTCCAAATTCTACATACTTTTCTTCTGCAGATCTACGCAATTGCGTGCTCATCTTATCTAGCAAATCTAATCCATCCCAACTATTAATTTCAGGAAGAGAAACACCAAGCTTCTGGAAAACTGCTTGGTTAATAATGTCAGTAAAGCTTTTCCAAAAATATTCAGACTGTATATAATCATTTGCTCTCTGTTCCACAATATAGTTATTTCCATCTGCATCATTAACAAGAGGGACATGGGAATCATTCTCATTTTCTTGATTTAGGGCTTGACTTGAACCATAGACCACATTTAATGATTCTTGGGGCTCCCAATTGTTAGACGAGGGAAGATTAAACGACTTCATTAGTCCAAATGCAGACTGTACAAATTGAGTAGTATTCAGGCTTTCTGATCCAAGAGCCATTGTAAGAGTGGAACCCAAACTACCTTTGAAAAGAAAGTCAGAGACAAAGGGTAATCTCCACCACTGTTTTTCTTCATAAATTTGATCATAGTTCTTATATTTAACCTGTGAATTAAATTAAGTTCACATATTACTGATTAATAGAAACCATAAGCTGCGAACGTTATTTGTTTATCTTAAGACAGATGGAATAAAAGACACAGTAATATTGAATTACCAAGTTAGTCAAGAAGTAGGGCATAAACTATAGAATAAATACATGGATAGGTATTTGTATTGCAAAACAACCTGATCCAAGATATTTTTAGCCCTAGAAAAAGCAGTCTCTCTATCTCAGAGAATTGGAAAAAAAGAAGCCCAACTTTTGGTTGTCCATACATTTTATAAGCATGCTTTCGTTGCTGGCTATATAAAACAAATGCCCTCTTTCCTTCTTTTTACCATTTTAAAATTTGCACAGATGGATTTGGTGAAGCCGGACATGAAGCCAATGGCCAAATGCATCTTCACCACCCTCCACATTTCTCTCTTCTGCTTAATTCATGGAGCTTGACATTGTTCCAAATGTACATACATCTAACCTTATCTACAAGAACGCCTCTTGGAAGACAAACTTTTCTCAGACGGATGCCAGGAGAGCACTGGAAAAAGAGCATCGGGGAAAGTAGCATGGATGGGTACTCTGGATAGGTTTGGCATTTTCCTTAAAACTAGAAACTAGCTTGAGTTTTGGGTTATGTTTGCACTTCATTTTTTCTTGGGTGACATTTTTTGATTCACCTCACGGAAGAAATAAAAGTGTTCCCTTAATCTCCATTTTCAAGCTATAATGCGATGAGAAAGGCTAAAGACCTCATTTTGCGCTTAATTTCCCACCCAAGAGTGGGATATCCTTTTCTCACTGGAGCTTCATTTTCCACCTAAGCCATCAACACCGATCTCCTAAACAAAGTCTTAGTCAATTCAAAATTGACTCAATAAGTGTTGATTTACATGAGCGGCAGGATACTGTCACTACAGGGCACCTGGGAGTTCCCCATGCCAGATTGCTCAGGCACACACACACATAATTACAGAAACTTCCCATCTAGCTTTTAAAATACCCCCCCCCCCCCCCCCCCCCCCCCCTCCCCATGCCAGATTGCTCAGGCACACACACACATAATTACAGAAGCTTCCCACGCTAAGTTTATATTGTTACAATGCAAACTTAAATGAGAGGTCTTGATCATTTTTTTAAAATAGAGGGGAGGCCCTTGTAATAATGCAAAATCGTAGGACGGTTTTTCGTAAGTATTCCTATATATATACATATTGCTTCATAACATTCATGTACAATGCCCATATACATTCTTCATAGGGTCATATAGGTTAGATAAGCCAAAGTTAATGATTTTAAGACATCAATAACCTCAAAATAGATCTTGCCACCACCTCCAATGCCCTCTAGTTCAACCATAACCTCATGTAAATTGCCTGAAATTTGACAAAAAAATGTGAACATCCCAATTAATACTGAAATAGTAACCATATAGGATACATGACAAATAGTTTGGAAAGGGCTAATTATATGTAAAATATATTACAATACATTCTATATACTACATAATATAAGCACTTACAAATGAATGAAAAATGAGGGTTCATACAGCCAATCTCAAATAGTTGTTGGCAAGTGTGTTTATGTGGACATCAGCATGCATGTATCTAATGTACTAACAAATTATCTAGAGAAATATTTTTTTGATAATTGGTTTGTGCTCATTTCTCACCACCAGTTGACTGTTGACACATGACAACATGTAGTACGGAGTTTAACTAAAGGAAGTTAATAAAGAAGTAAGAAAAGTACAAATTATTCACACTATGATGTTTAGATTTTGAATTTAATGTGTCCTACATATTTTAAGTTGGAATAAGCTGGCGTTTAATAAAAATAATACGTGCAATGATTTTGATGCAAGGGGAAAAATGAATGAAATTAAATTGAAAGAAATTTGCAGAATCAATGGATAAATCTATAAAAGCATAGAACACTATTCCCACCATCACAGAGTGAATCAAGATTGACCAATCCGTTGCCCAAGCGTTTATGTGATGCCACAAGATTCGCATCCCAAACAGCAACCTAGACAACATCATTTATCAAGTAAGTTGATGCAGATTCATCCGATGACATGCTACAAAGATTTGAATACATTCAGACATCTCCTGCCAAACAAAAGAAGGGATAGATATGGGGGACACTTCGGGCGTTGGCGTCATCCATACCAAATTAACAGGGCAAACTCTATTTTCATTGCGACACTAATTAAATTTATATGAACGTCAGATTGCTTTAATCAACACCACAACTCATTATCTATCTATCTCATTTGATGAAGCATTCGTAATACCAAATCACTCATGCATTTTTAATCTAATCTCATCAAATTCTTTTATTTATTTAAAAATAATTTAAATTATAATAATCATTTATGTAATTATGCATCTAAAAAAGAAAAAAAATTAAGTTGCCGAAATCAAGTTGTCATAATCAAAATTTCAAATTGTCATAATTATTGTATTATCTAAACCTGACTGTCAAATCAAATAAATAAATATGGCTTTGAAATGAGAAAGGAGAAGAGAGAGACGAGAGGGTGTCACGCGTGAGCCTCTGAGCCGCTTGAGTGTCGTTGTGCCATGACACTATAGTGGTTGGGGTACTATCGCGGCCGCATGGGGGGTATGTCATTCGTATGTATATATTTAAACTATATTAAATGGAAAAAACACCTTTTGGTGAAACATTCAACTTCTCAATTATACCCTTCGATTAAATTTTTTTCAATTTCTTTAATAACTCCCGTGCACACGATAAATCGAGCGATGGACAGAGTATAGCGCTCGGAAGTTTGTAAGCGGCGGGAGTACCGTCGCGCCGGGATAATGCCATAATCGGGGTACTGTCGCGCGGGGCACGGGTGGCATGTGTAATGTCACTATATGCACACACATACAGAGAGAGAAAACGTATATTCAATGACAACATCATTGTGGTGTCAGATTTTTTAACAACTCATTTTAGTCAAAAAAATGACTAAATGAGGAGGGAGAGAGAGGGAGATAGAGGAGCGAGGGATGTACTATTTTAACATTGTTTTCTTTAGCTATTTTACGACAGTATTTTTGTGGCAAAAATAGGTCTAAAATACAGTCATAATTACGTTACAACTGTAATTTTGTAAGGAAAAAAAGGTCCCACACGAAGGCATCGTGCAAGCAGTGCACCTAAAATTCTCCCGAAAAAAGATAGCATCGATTCAAGCCTCGCAATGAATTAATACACTCTTGGAGAAATCACAATATGTTTGAGGCCTAGTTCTCTCTCGCTCAACGAACAATGATCTCTTCTCGGCGAGGCCGACTTGCCACCGGTCACTCCATTCATTGTCGACGCTACAATGCATGTTCCTTGTTGTTTGGAAGTGTTCTACTTCAATGATTCCTATCCCACGAGAAGGATCGTGAAGGCTGAGCAATTTTTTGACAAGCAATGAATCTCTGAAACCCCAAAAGTGCCAATTATACGATTATGCATGGAGTATTCCGATCTACACTAGGTTCGTTGGCTTCACCAAACAACCCCGAAACTTTCATGGCCGTTCTCTTCAAGTGTTATGACGACGATACCAGTAACACGGGTAAGCGTCTTTGTAGTGTATGCCGGACAAGCTCTCTTGATAGCTACATTGAGTTTAAAAACTCGTCAACCATGTGTCCACCCACCCACCTGATTATTATTTGAGATTCTTCATGCAAGGAGGACACCTTCACATATTTGCTCACACCTTCATAATCATCAGAGATTGCACATCTAGTCAAGGCGGATATTTCCATCAAACCCACCAATTGGCCCTGTCCCACTCCAGGATCTTCTTATTACACATTGCACCAACCATACAAACCTCCTTCCACATCCAAATCATAGAGCCAACCCACCACTATTATGTTGTGGATTCACGTTGGAGCGTCACATACCAACGCCGCACAAAAACCCACAAGGAATGATTCCGCATTAATAGTATTTTATTTGTCTTTTAATTTCGTGCCTTGCTATCGTCGCATTTTATTTTGGACCTCATATAATGTTAAACTCAACGAGGGAGCATTTTGGGGAACTTAATGTTGTTGCATTTGAGCCCACTTGGATATGGGGGGACGACTGCTGGGATTATCATTATGCAACATTTAATCAATTCCTCCTCTCTCTCTCTCCCCCTCTCTTCCCTCTCTATCTCTCGGTTTTCTCTCATGCCCTATCTTTCCCTAGCCGCATGTCGCTCGCACCCCAGGTACGCCAACGTGATGTTCTCGAGCCTCTCTCCACCAAAACCACTCCCTCTTTCCTCGTCGATCACCTCCCATCGCCAAGATAGGATCCCAAGGATCCAAGAAGGGGAACTCCAATCTTCTATAGGATTTCTACGTCGCCCGACCATGAACGAGATCCCAAATGGGGGTCTCTATCAACTTCGTATCAGATTCCGGACCTTCTCCTATTGGCCTTCCGCCATTTCATGCCACCGACAACCTGCCAATCCCACCCCTCCGATTGGCCTGCAAAGACGTCGAGCGCGCCCGCTCCGCCTCCTGTGTGCCTTTCTCCAGCCATCCAACCGCTTCCTCCAGTCACGCTTGCAACTCCCACGACCCACAACAACGCCATTCTCTTGCCCAAACCACCACAATCTTCTCCATCTGGAAGCCACTCCCACGGATGAAGGAGGCCTTACTTTGTCCCAATTCTTGGAGTCCTTTCAGAAAATAATGGTGACCCACAACAACGGCATCCTCGAGGTCATCAATAATCACCTTGATGCTGCCCTGCCACCCCCACGACCCGCTTTGAGCACCTCCCGGACGGATCAACCGTCTAACCCCGCCCAAAATTCACTCATCCCCGTTCCGACAACAACGACGTTTCCCACTATGTGAAGATGGACTTCCCTCTCTTCGACGGCTGCGAGGACCCCTTGACTTGGCTTACGCGTTGCGAGAAATTCATTTCCAATCAGCACACTTCTTCAGAGGATTGGATCAATGTGACCTCTTTTCACCTCATGGGCTTGACCCAGTTATGGTTTTCCCAACTATAGCGGGAAAGCCTCATTTGACTTGGGAGGATTTCAAGGTCAACACTGCAACCTCCATTTTGGGCACTGCCCCCTTCGCAGTAGCCCCATCGGCGACCTCATCTCTCTCCATCATACGAGACCCATTTATGACTACTTGGAGAATTTCTAGGTGCGCTCGTCCATACCCCTTCCATTCCACCAGCACATCAGGTGCCCATCTTCATGACGAGCCTCCATGAGCGTCTCCGTATGGATGTAGAGATCCAGAATCAGGTGGACTTCACTACCACCATGAGCCTCGCGCGTGTCCGCGAGAAGCGTATTTTGATGGATCGGTGGTGGAGACGAGCCCCGATCAGGTCGGCGCAAAAATTCCCGACGCCGCACTCGATGTAACAACCTCATTTTTATAACATAATAATAGCAATAATAATATTAATAATATTAATAAAAACAAAACCCTATTTACCCACTCATTTAACCCGAGCCCCCCCCCTTCCGTTCTTTTATTTGCCGCATCCCGCAACACGCACCCGCCGACATCAGCTCTCCCGATTTCCGCCTCCTGCGCACCCCGTCGGCCCCTTCTCCGCCTTCTGCAGTTCTGCGCGTCTGACAGCCCCCGCATCGCCTTCCAGTGGCTGAAGATCGCTCTTTCTAGGGCCGGCGCCTCTTCCTCTTCTCTTCCTATGGCCGGCAGACCCCGGATCCGACGGCTGCGCCTCCTGCTCCTCCTCAGGCCGACGGTTTCAGCAGCAGTCCCTTCCTTTCTCCTTCTTCTTCGGCCAGTGATGCAACAAGCAAAGTCCTTCTCTGACAGTCCCCTTTTCCTCTCCGCCAGTCGGTGAATCTCAAGAGGAGCGCCTAGGGTTTTCGCTCGAAACTCCTCTACGTGGATCTTGGAGCCTAGATCCGGCTTCCTTGGGTAAGGATCTCCGCTCAACTCATGTGTTCGGATTTTTCCCTAATTTTTTGTTGTTATAAATTTTGCTCCAGCCAATGTATTTACGTCGATCCCTCTTGCGGTTGTCGTATGTCTGTCTAACATCAATTTTGTTTGTATCTCCGGTGCCGCTCGTCAGATCTAGTGGTGGAATCGCCCCAAGCCCTCTCCGATTTAGGGCTTCCCGAACCTAAGCACCGTCAAAACCCCGCTTCCCTCGTGGTAGTTCCCTCTCCCCTCATCCTTGAGGGAGGTAAATTTCTAAACTCCTCTCATGTTATGTAAGTGCGATTATCAAACACACGTGCAAGCGTAGAAACCTTATTAATTCAAATTTGATATATATTGTTGATCTTGAACAGGTTTAGCTAGAGCTTTTAACCTCGCTTGCGCCACTTAGCTATCGCTAGTGTTTTCGACGTCACCTTAAGGCAAGTGGAGAACTCCCTCTCACTTGCAAACTTTGGAATTTAACCTTGTTATCTGCTCCCTATGATATTTACTAACGTTATTTTTGGTAAATATTGAACCCTCGTAATATTGTCATAAATTAATATGATAAATAATCACCTAAGTATGAAACTCGAAAATAAATCCGTAGTTGTAAGCAAATCCTTGAACTGTAGCGTCTAATTGGACATCTGTCTGCCGCCATGGTCACGGCAAGCAGGACTACTTTTCCGACAAGATTTGCACGCAGATCTGATCGTGACCCATATGTGCCCGCAATAACACCTACACCCTTCATCGATCACGGCTTACAACACATTACATGAATAATTTTAGGCTATACTCCGGAGTAGGCTATCATTTCAGAAATGTTTGTCAGACTTAGTTTTTTTTGGTATGTTTGATAGTTTTGAACAAGATGTATCGGTACTCGATTATGCCTGTTTGCTTCTGCTCATAATTTAATTAATTAACTTGCTCATGATTTAATTCCTATGTTCTGAGACATTTTCTTTCTGTTTTGGATTTGCCTTAGGGTTCATGACCGCGCCGCCTGCCCCCTGAGCTATTTCTTGTTCAGCTACAGCTTTGCTTAGATGTTTTTCTTTTGTAGTTGCTTACATCAGGTTTTATATATTTGCTTCCTTTACTGTCAGTGTGTTTAACCATTGTACTAGTTATTGTAAGTCATTTTCTCTTGTATTGCGGACAACTCTTAAGATATTTTTGATGTATTAAATCATTTTTATTTATGACATATTCATTATTGTTGTTCATTGCATTCACTTTTGTTTCAGCTCTGTGCATAGCATTAAATTTTTCAAAGAAATGCATGTGCAATTAAATTCTCACTGTTTTAAAACTTTAAGCGCTTCCGTATATTTTTATAAACCATAAATTGTTCAATCAAAGTAACTATTTTTAAAACTATTTTTAGTATTCTCTGTATCCGCCTTAGCAGACATGATTTTCTTTCCGCCCATGCCTGTGACATCACGGCCCGCCTGAAGCGCACTCTGACTTTCGTCGAGACGGGTCGTGACACCCGACCAGACCTCTACCGGTCCTAAGTTATTGCATTAGATTTTATTTTGCATTATTTATTTATTTTTTGCAAATTTCTGTTTGAATTTTTTGAGCACGCCTACGTGCGTAGCCGTGTTGAGAGTTTTTATTTTATTCCCCAATGAATATATATATATTTAAAATGATGTTAAAATATTCCCAAATGAAGAAGGGCCAACCCATGAAAAATTGAAACCGGCCAACCCATGAAGCTGCAAAAGCGGTCCAGCATTAGGCTCCATTTGGGGGGACTTATTTTCACCAATCAAGCGGTTACGACCGCATGAACCGGACCTTAATTCCGGTTCATGCGGTCGTAACCGCTTGACCGGTGAAAATAAGTCCCCCCACACGGAGCCTTAACCTAAAAAAAGAGGGAGAAGCCACGAGATATTTCCGGTTCATTGCCGCAGACATTAGGGCTCCCAACCGGTCCTTCCTCCCTGTTGGATTATAACCACCGCAGATATCCCGATTTCGGCAGAGGCACGGGATAAAACTCCCCACACCGCGCTTCGACCAGCCATGATCGCTGAGTACCACTCCTCCCGACAGTTTCGGTGGCGGTCTCAGCCACATCCACAACCATGACTCCTCTTCCACGGCAGTTCCGCCCCCGCCCAAGCTTCCGCCATAGCCGAACCACCGCAAAGCCGGCGGTTACAGAAAATTTACTGTTTTTTATGTTATTTTTTCTTGGTTGTTGTCGTGAGTGCCCTATAAAAGGGAGGTCCGCATTTGTTTGAGAGAGATGTTGATGAATAGTTTGATTAATGTTGTTTGCTTCTCTCTGTGAGTCCTGTAGCTGGCAATCTATTTTGAAGAGTGTAAGGTTGTTGTTGATTATTAGATTTTGCTGCTTGTGTTTATATTCCGGTGGAGAGTGGTTGATGTTGCTGTGGTTGATGAGAAGAATTTGATGTTCCTATTGCCATAACTGTAAGATTGCGTGCTAGCTGTTTGCCTTCAAATGTGAGGGAAGATGAACAATAAGTGAGATATTGACTTTGCTACTCATTGGAGATTTAATGCTGACTTGAAAGGAATCGTGTTGTTTGGTTTGTGGCTTCCTTAGTAGTTAAGTGAATGAGATATCGTGGATCCACCTTGAGTGAGAGAGCGAAACATTTTTGTGGTGCCCATGTGCGATAGCAGCCGACCTCGGCGCGGGAGATCGAAGGTGACGAGTAATTTTTCGCGGGATTGCCGTCAACTTCGATTGCGGAAAGACGACTCTTCCCATGGGTAACTTGTTTCTTCCCTTTGCGTGTGTCTACATTTTTCTCTTAGGTTAATAGATTCATTACTGCATTTTCGCCTGAATTTTCTCAACGAACGTTACGTCGAAAACTCCAAACGGGAACGTATTTGGAATTCACGATTTTCGTTTTGCTACGATAAAGGGAACAGAACGAAAGCTGCTAATCTTCTTTCCCCGAATTTTTAAAATCGAGCTGTTTTCAAGAAATCCATTTTTAAACGAACTAGTTTATTTTAGGGTGCTGATATTTGTACACCTTAAATGACTATTTATAACCCATATGTACAACCTCGGGCTCGCAGCCTGGCGAGAGGGCCCAGGCGAGAGAAAGGGTCCTGGCGTGAGGACCTAGGCGAGAGAAAGGGTCCTGGCAAGAGGGCCCAGGCGAGAGAAAGGGTCCTGGCGAGAGGGCCTAGGCGAGAGAAAGAGTCCTGGCAAGAGGGCTCAATCGAGAGGCTGAAGGCGAGCGAGTGGGCCCAGGCGAGAGGCCCCAGGCGAGAGGCCCCAGCCAGGCGAGAGGCCCCAGCCAGGCGAGAGGGCCCTGGCGAGAGGACCCTAGCAAGAGGTACCCGGAGAGATGGGCCATCTTGGTTCAGGACCATTTCAGGTAGGGCCTGGCCCACCTTTTGGGTCCCAGGGGTATTTTTACTCTTTTACCCTGGGTGGTCTGCAATTAGCCTTTTAGGACAGCGGAGTTCGGCTGTTGGCAGACCTAGCTGAGGGCTTTCCGGTAACTTCAGGATGGATTAGTTTAGTTATTTGCAGTCCCAGTTCAAAGGCCTATAAATAGACCGGTAAGGTGCCTTAGAAAAGGAAGCATTCTTGACTCCCTCTCTCTTCTAAGGCACCTAGCTCAGTATTGGCTAGGGAGGGGAAGGGCCATAGCTAGTCTCTTCCGGGTAAGAGGTGGGACCTCCTCACTGAAGCTCCCGGTCTAGTTCTTCGCCTTGAGCGTGATCCCAAGGGAGTAAGCACGAGCTGCCCCTGTAGTTCCGAGCTTTAGGTGGAGCCGACTTTGTTGGTTCCAACATTTTTGGTGCGGTGAGCGTGGAATCGCAGCTTGTGCGGAAGAGCGAAGGGTTACCTCATGGCGGGAGATGCGGGAGGAGAAGGCGAAGGGTCCCCAAGGCTGGAGGGATATGTCGGGAGGGCAGAGTTCATGTCATCCATCGGGGGGATCATGGACATGCTAAAGCAACTCACACAGAGAGGCGAGTGCGAGACTCCCCCACCTCAGGTGCCGGACCTCGCGCCCAGGGGAGGGGTCGACTCGGCAAGGATAGGTGAAGATGCGCCCGGGAGGCGGCCGGGAAAAGAAATAGTGGCGGAAGGACCTCGGCGAGAGGTGGAAGGAAGGGAGCTCTTCCCCAGTCCGGCGAGTGCCGTCGCGCCGGCGGAGCCAGTGGCGCGAGTGGAGCTGGCGAGACCACCGGCGAGAGGATCTCCTTTCTGCGAGTTGGTCCTCTCGGCACCCGTTCCAGAAGGGTTCCGCGAGCCGGAGATGAGCTACTACGTGGGGAAGGATGACCCCCTCCAACACTTGCAGTGGTTTGAAGACGCAGTGTCCATCAGACCTATGACTGACGCCTTCAAGTGCCGTCTCTTCGCTATCACTTTGAAGGACAAGGCTAGGGACTGGTTCCACCAACTCCCTACTGGTTCCATTTATTGCTTCGAAGACCTGAGCAGAAGTTTCCAGCTGCGTTTCTCGACCTCTAAGAAGAGGAAGAGGAACCCGGAGTCCATCTTCCTGATCAAGCAAAAGGCGGACGAGTCCTTGGCTCAATACGTGGACCGTTTCCAGGAGGAGATGCTAGGCATCCAGGAAGTGCCTGGTTTCGCCCTCCAGATGGCCTTCACCGTAGGGCTGAGGGAAGGTTTCTTCAAAATGAGCCTCACCAGGAAGGCACCATTGTCCTTCGAGGGATTAATGGAGAAGGCCGCAAAAGAGATAGCCATGGAGGCGGCAAACCCAGCATTTGCAAGGAAGCTGGCAAGGTTGACGGAAGTAGAGCAGAGGGAGCCAGGGGGGCAAGGCCACCAGAGGGAAGGAGAAGAGAAGAACTAAGAGGGCCCGCGCACCCGGAGTTGGGATGGAGGCAGCCGGGAGGCCCGGTTCAGGGGCCTGGATGGGGTCCCCCGCAGGGGGGAAGAAACTTTTATCCAGGTCCAGGAAGGTTTCATCCGCTAGGATGGGGGCATGGTCCGAGGCCGCTCCCACCCCCACCTCAGCAAGCTATAGCCATAGGCAGGGGAAGAGGAAGGGGAAGAGACCGTGGGAGAGCAAGAGTGGGGAGGAGGAGGAATCCCCCAGATGAGAGGCGAGGAGAGGGAGTTTTGCCCTATTGTGACTTCCATGAGGAGGAGGGTCACGCGACGGTAACATGTCCCGAGTTCTTGGAGTTAAAGAGAGGGAGAGGAGGAGAAGACCGACAGCAGGCAGTGCGGATAGTGGAGGTGCCGGGAGCGGTGGAGGAAGATCGATGTGTGGACCGGTTAGATACCAGAGATCGAGGAGGGATTGGGGTGATTCATGGGGGGGTGGGGATCGAGGCCACCCGTAAGGCCAGTCTTCACACCATGTATCGTCGGAGCGTCGCCTCGACGTCGCAAACCCCACCCCCGGATGAGAAAATCACGTTTTCCAGAAGAGACCTACCCGATCACGAGGACCCCTTCTGCGACGCGTTGGTGATCAGGACTGCCATTGAGAATTTCACGGTATCCCGCATTCTGGTGGACAACGGGAGTTCTGTTAATGTAATCTTCAAGAAGGCTTTCAATGAGATGAGGGTGGAGGCTCGAAGGGTGCTGGCGGCGGATGGGCCGTTGTTTGGTTTCTCGGGAGAGAGAAAAGAGGTTGAGGGGGGAGTAGGACTTCAAGTGACCCTGGGAGGACTGTCCAGGAATTGTCGTTTCGTGATAGTGGACGCTCCCAGCAGTTACAATGCGATCTTTGGGCGCCCTCTTATCAGCGCCTTTAGATGCGTTCCGTCTTCTTTCCACCAGTGCTTGAAGCTCAATTCGGGGGGAACCCAGATCAGGGTAAGAGGGGATCCGAAGGCGGCTCGGAAGTGCTATGTAACGGCGGTCAACACCATCTCTTGGATGGGAGATGCAGAGGAGCTGGGAGCAAGGTTGGAGCGAGAAGAGTTGGGGAGAGCAGGAGCAGGAGTGGAGGGAAGTCTTACAGCGGAGGAGGAGATGGCTGAAGGAGAGTGGGAGGAAGGAGGAGGAGAGGGGAGGGGCATTGCGGTGGAGCCAGCGATGGCGGGAGAGCAAGTGGCTGGAGAAGAAGAGTTGGGGAGCGCAGGAGCAGGAGTGGAGGGAAGTCTTGCAGTGGAGGAGGAGATGGCTGAAGGAGAGGAGTGGGAGAGGGGAGAGGGAGGAAAGGTCCAGGTGAGGGTGGCAGCTGTGGAAGGTTCAGGAGTTGGGTACGGGTCAAAGGATCCGGAGGAAGAGCTAAGAGAGCAGGAGGAAGAAGAGCCCTCAAGGTTGAGGGCGGCGGTGGAAGTTCTGGAGGTCGAGATCCTCACCAGAGACGGAAGAAAAGAGAAGGTAAAGATCAGCGGAGAACTCACTCCCCAGGACCAGGAAAAGATCCGGAGGTGTGTGCAAGAGAACATTGATGTCTTCGCCTGGAGCGCAGCGGACATGCCAGGGATCGACGCGGACGTGGCGTGCCACCGCCTCAACCTCGACCCCAAGGTCCGCCCCATTCAACAGAAGAAGAGAGCCATTGCCTCCAAGATGGCCGGGCCTATCAGAGAGGAAGTAGAGAAGCTGCTCCGGGCGGGATTCATATCGGCCAATAGGTATCCGGGATGGGTGAGCAATGTTGTAATGGTAAAAAAAGGGGAAGGGAAGTGGAGGATGTGTATCGATTTCTCTCTCTTAAATAAAGCTTGCCCTAAGGATTGTTATCCCCTGCCTCAGATCGACGCGCTGGTTGACTCAGCCGTCGGTTTCTCACTAATGAGTTTTTTAGATGCTTTTTCAGGGTACCATCAGATACGCATGCACCCTCCAGACGTCAAGGATGTCACCTTCGTCACGGAGGATGGGTGCTTCAGCTATAACATGATGCCTTTTGGGCTAAAAAACGCGGGAGCAACCTATCAAAGGATGATGGACCGGATTTTTCGGGAGCAGAAGGGGCGGAACCTTGAGGTCTATGTGGATGACTTGATGGTGAAGAGTCGGGATCTTGGATCTCATATCCTAGACCTGCAGGAGACTTTTGCAACCGTAAGGAAATATAAGATGAGGCTTAACCCCCTGAAGTGTGTGTTCGGGGCCAGCCGGGGGAAGTTTTTGGGACATCTCCTTACCCCTGAAGGGGTGGAGCCCAATCCTGACAAGGTGAGGGCAATACTAGAGCTGGGATCTCCTAGGAATGTCAAAGAGGTCCAGCGTCTTACTGGCAAGCTGGCAGGGTTGAGCAGGTTCCTCTCCAGAGCGGGAGAGAGGTGCTCTTCTTTCTTTCGAACTCTAAGGAGTGGGAAGGAGTTCGAATGGACCCTCGAGTGTGAAAAGGCCTTCACAGCTCTAAAGCAGCAGCTTACCCAGACACCGCTACTTCAAGGGCCAAGGGAAGGGGAGAGTTTGTTCCTCTATTTAGGGGTAGGGACGAGGGCGGTTAGCTCGGTCCTCGTCCGAGAAGAAGGAAAGAAGCAATTCCCTATTTATTATGTAAGCAGAGTCCTCAAAAAGGCCGAGTTGAAATACCCATCTTAGAAAAGCTGGCCTTCGCTCTCATTGTGTCGGCCCGGAAGCTCAGACCATACTTTCAAGCTCATGCCATTCAGGTTGTGACAGATCACCCCCTTCGCCGCATCCTCGAGGGGGTCGAGCACTCGGGGAGATTGGCCAAGTGGTTGATAGAGCTCAGTGAATTCGACCTCTCTTATGTTCCTCGAGAAGCTATTAAGGCGCAGGTGGTGGCGGATTTCTTGGCGGATTATGCGTTGGAGGCCGAAGTGATGGAGGGGCCTCCCGTAGCATCTTGGGAAATGCTCGTAGACGGAGCTTCTGGTAGGAATTCTTTCGGGGGAGGGGTCATCTTGACGAGTCCCGAGGGGACTAGGATTGAGCAAGCTTTAAAAATACACTTCACCCTCACGAACAATCAAGCCGAGTACGAAGCAATCATCGCCGGGCTTCGGTTGGCTAGGGAATTGGGTATACAGGATGTCAGGGTCTTCACGGATTCCTTGGTGGTGGCAAGACACATCAGCGGGGAGTTCGAGGTGAGGGAGCCGACCCTCCAGTTATACCTGGTAAAGATAAGAAGTATTGTTGGACAGTTCCATAGCTTTTCCATCCAGCATGTTCCTCGAGAAGAGAGTGTCCGGGCTGATCTGCTCGCAAAGCACGGTCCTCAGGCCGGAAAGACCATGACCGAGCTCTTCAGGCCCTCCATAGAAGAGGGGGAAGTAATGGAGATCGACCAGGAGGTGTCTTGGATGGATCCTTTTGTGACCTTCTTAGCGTCATGGCGACTACCCGAGGGGGATCTCGAGAGAAAGCGGATTAGATACAAGTCGGCTTACTATTTGTTGAAAGAGGGAGTACTCTACCGAAAAACGTTGTCCGGATTGTTAGCCCGGTGTGTATCCGAGAAAGAAGCACCAAGGGTGCTGGAAGAAGTCCATTCAGGGGAGTGCGGGAGCCACTCGGGGAGTCGAACCTTGGAGGGGAGGGTACTGAGGCAAGGTTATTTTTGGCCCACCCTGCGAAGAGACGCGGAGGAGCTCGCTAAAAGGTGTAGAAAGTGTCAGGAGTTTGCTCCCTTGCAGCTCCTTCCGGCGCAGAGGCTGCGAACGATCACCTCCCCTTGGCCCTTCGCCATATGGGGACTGGATCTGGTAGGACCGTTTCCTCCAGCCAGTGGTCAGAGGAGGTTCCTACTGGTCATGATAGATTACTTTTCGAAATGGCTGGAAGTAAAGGCTTTGGCAAAGGTGACCTCACGAGTGGTAAAGAATTTTGTATGGGGAGAGATTATTTGCCGGCACGGGATCCCTTTAGCCATAGTCACCGACAACGGGCCGCAATTCGCTAGCCAGGAGTTTGTGGATTTTTGTGTACAGCTCGGCATAGACCTTCGGTTCGCCTCGGTTCATCACCCACGAAGCAACGGGCAGGTAGAAGCAGCAAACAAGATCATAGTGAACCTCCTGAAAAAGAAAGTGGAGAACTTGAGAGGAAGCTGGGTGGAACAACTCCCTTCCGCCCTGTGGGCTCTGCGAACTACACCGAATACGACTACAGGAGAGACGCCTTTCAAGCTCTCTCATGGTTCTGAGGCCGTCATACCTGTGGAATTTGAGGTTGAATCTCCCAGGATCACAGCAGCAAGAGAGGGAGATGAAAGGTGGCAGACCGATAATGGAGAGGAGCAGAGGCTTTCTCTCGACCTCGTGGAAGAGAGTAGGGAGCTAGCAGCGATCCGTCAGGAGGAGGTCAAGCGCCAGATGTCCCGTTATTTTGATAAACACATCCGAATCAAACAGTTTCAAAAGGGAGACTTGGTCCTCAAGAAGGTAGATGCCGCGGGAAGGGGAGCCTCGGTGGGGAAGCTCAACCCCAATTGGGAGGGTCCTTTCATAGTAAAAGAAGTCTTGAAGTTAGGGGGGTATCACCTCCAAGATGTGGACGGGATACCTCTAGATCGCGCCCGCAGTGGCGATGATCTGAAACGTTTCTATCCGTAATGATAAACCTCTTTTGAATTTACTTGAACATATTATTAATGATCCTCCCTTTTGAATGTGCCATGATTTCCTAACACTACACCTCAGAGCGTTCTTCTTCAGAAAGAAGAGAGGAGACCCCGAGCAGACCCGCTGACCAGACTCCCATCAAGCTGGCAGGGCTGTAGGCTCACTCGGTGGTTGGAGGAGAAAGAGGAGAGGAGACCCCGAGCAGACCTGCTGACCAGGCTCCCATCAAGCTGGCAGGGCTGTAGGCTCACTCGGTGGTTGGAGGAGAAAGAGGAGAGGAGACCCCGAGCAGACCCGCTGACCAGGCTCCCATCAAGCTGGCAGGGCTGTAGGCTCACTCGGTGGTTGGAGGAGAAAGAGGAGAGGAGACCCCGAGCAGACCCGCTGACCAGGCTCCCATCAAGCTGGCAGGGCTGTAGGCTCACTCGGTGGTTGGAGGAGAAAGAGGAGAGGAGACCCCGAGCAGACCCGCTGACCAGGCTCCCATCAAGCTGGCAGGGCTGTAGGCTCACTCGGTGGTTGGAGGAGAAAGAGGAGAGGAGACCCCGAGCAGACCCGCTGACCAGGCTCCCATCAAGCCGGCAGGGCTGTAGGCTCACTCGGTGGTTGGAGGAGAAAGAGGAGAGGAGACCCCGAGCAGACCCGCTGACCAGGCTCCCATCAAGCCGACAGGGCTGTAGGCTCACTCAGTGGTTGGAGGAGAAAGAGGAGGGGAGACCCCGAGCAGACCCGCTGACCAGGCTCCCATCAAGCCGGCAGGGCTGTAGGCTCACTCGGTGGTTGGAGGAGAAAGAGGAGAGGAGACCCCGAGCAGACCCGCTGACCAGGCTCCCATCAAGCTGGCAGGGCTGTAGGCTCACTCGGTGGTTGGAGGAGAAAGAGGAGAGGAGACCCCGAGCAGACCCGCTGACCAGGCTCCCATCAAGCTGGCAGGGCTGCAGGCTCACTCGGTGGTTGGAGGAGAAAGAGGAGAGGAGACCCCGAGCAGACCCGCTGACCAGGCTCCCATCAAGCTGGCAGGGCTGCAGGCTCACTCGGTGGTTGGAGGAGAAAGAGGAGAGGAGACCCCGAGCAGACCCGCTGACCAGGCTCCCATCAAGTTGGCAGGGCTGTAGGCTCACTTGGTGGTTGGAGGAGAAAGAGGAGAGGAGACCCCGAGCAGACCCGCTGACCAGGCTCCCATCAAGCTGGCAGGGCTGTAGGCTCACTCGGTGGTTGGAGGAGAAAGAGGAGAGGAGACCCCGAGCAGACCCGCTGACCAGGCTCCCATCAAGCTGGCAGGGCTGTAGGCTCACTCGGTGGTTGGAGGAGAAAGAGGAGAGGAGACCCCGAGCAGACCCGCTGACCAGGCTCTCATCAAGCTGGCAGGGTTGTAGGCTCATCGGTGGTTGGAAACCAATATAAGGGGGATCATGCCCCTTCTGTGGAGGGGTTATCTCCTCCCCATCCCCACTTACCTTCTTACTCTACCGTGCTGCAGTCTTCGTGAGCGAGGACTTGTTTCCATCTCAATACTGGATAGGGGCATAGAAGCTGCAGTTGGAGAGCATAAATGCCTTATGGCTGTAATTTGAGTTGGGTTTTTTCTGGAGACAGGTAATTGAGGTCATGACATAGAAGCTAAATAATCAGGGAAACACTAACCCTGGCTACTAACAAAAAGGGGGGGGGGGGGGTAATTGACCCCCGGGTCCACTCGCGCCGAGAGGAGCTGATAGGCTGCGCGAGAGGAAGGAGAAGGTGTCCCCACGCCCATGAGAGAGGCAGAGACTCACCCGCTCGCCCCCCGGGCCAGGTTGGCTGATAACAGTCGGCGAGGGAAAAGACAACCCCCTCTCGCCGCCCAGGATCTCGAAGATCTTGCGAGCTGTCCAAGCAAGAAAAAGAAAAAAAAAAGAGAGAAAAAAAGAGGAAGAAAAGAAAGAGGCTAGCTTCAGGCGCGAGCAAAAATATATATATATATACGAGTGAACCATATCCGTGTCTTAATACAAGACATTCCCAAATAAGGAGGCATTATAGTCGTAACAAGAAAGGAGAGGAAAAGGCAGTTGTGATCAAGGAGCCCTAGTCCTTCTCGCCCGCCGAAGACTCGTCCTCGCCATAAATCTCGGGCACGAGGTCCCGAGCGGTGATGTCCTCGCAATCATCTTTAACTACGCCCATCTCTCGCATCATCTTCAGGATGAGCTCGGCGGTCCGTATGTTGGCATCCCGGCAAAAGTCCTCGACCTCGTCGTGCGTATAATGTGCGGGAGGAGGAGTGGCCTGCAGGCGAGAGGTAGAGGCCTCTTTGAGCTGGGTCTTCTCTGCTTTCAGCTCCTTCACCTCCGCCTCCAGCTCCTCGACTCGCGAGCGCAGTCTTTCAGCCGTCTCGGCATCCTGCAAAAAGGACGAACCGTTAAATCTAGCGGGAGATTGCTTGAGAAGGCCGGCCCAGTATCAACTCACCACTCCGCCACTGGCCTTGGCGAGAAGGTTCTCGGCCACCTCCAGTCGCTTGGTGAGATCCCCAGACTTCTCGCGCTCGGCAGCGAGTTGGGTGTTTATCTCCTTCCAGCTTCGAGTATTGTAAATCAGGCGGCGCGAGAGTCGATGAGAAAGCTCGAAGGTACGCAGCTGCGAGTGGGCCGTCCTGAAGATGAGATCTCGCGTGGAGGCCGCGTCGAGTGCGTCAGGGGCGAAACCCCCATAGAGGCCGAAGCCCAAGGAGAAGGCATGGGCAGACGATTCCCCTTGCTCTCTCCATGAGGGGAGGAGGGTGGAGATGGATACCCGATGTGCCCCCTTATCCCAGATGAGCGAAGGCTCATTGGCGCCGTCGGGGACAGACGGGCCCGCGTTGAAGTTTAGGTGGGCGGATGGAGCAGGATACTGGAGAGGAGCCTCCCCGCGAGAAGGGGACCGGAGAGTTTGGTGAGAAGAGCTCGCGGGAAGTGCGAGAGGGGGCGCGTCTTCAGGAAGCGAGACGGCCCTGTGCGGAGAGGTCAAGAGAGGTGAGTGGGGAGATTCGGATCCCAGGGATATGGGGCTCAAGGACCCCGGCGTCGCCGCTGTGTCCGCAGGGACCTTGCCCTTCTCGGAAGGGAAGGAGACTACCTTCTTCAGCTTCATCTTTAGTTTCTTTGAGGGGGTGAGGCGAGAGGGAGCCGAGTCCTCAGCCGCTCTCTTTCGAGGAGAAGGGGCCAACGAATCTTTGGCCGCCTCGGCTGCCATAGTAGCGAAAGCTATGTCTTTAGACGGCTTGATATTACTTCTGTAGGGGGGGTGCACCGGCACGTTCCTCTCTCCTGGGAGAAGCGAGACAGTCAGGGAAAAGGTTCAGCGAGAGGAAGGCCCTGAAGGCAAGAAAAAGACGAGGGGGTCGGGCATACCTTCTCCAGGGAGCACGGGGAGCAGTGAGGCGAGCCCTCGCCTCAAAAACCTAACCTCGAAGTTCTTCCCAGCGAGGTACTCGCAAAGGAGCCTGTCCGTGCCGCCAACCTGCGGAGAAGTGTAGAAGGTTTCTGCGGGCGAGGCAGGCGCGAGAGGGACGCCACCCAGATTTCCACGAACAAATATGAAGCGAGTCAGCCAGTGGTGATTTTTATTGGGTGTCTCGCACACCTTCAGGTTTAGCCCGGTGAAGAAGGAGACCCCGTCTTGATTGGCGTGGTAGACGAACATCTTCCGGAAGACGGTGAGACTGAATTCTATTTTCTCTCGCCGCATGTAGCACGCGAACGCGACGATAACTGAGATCGCGTTGGGGTTTAACTGAGCAGGCACGACGCCGAAGTACTTGAGGACTTGCTTCACCTCGGGCCAGAGGGGAAGCCGGAGCCCCGCCTCGAAATGCGAGACGGGGAAGGCGAGCTCGCCCGGGTAAAACGTATTCACGCTCTCGCCAACCTTGGGAGGGCGCGATTCGTAGCCCTCCGGCAAAAAGTCGCTTCGGAAGGCCTCGTAGTCGTCGGCGGAGAGACGACCGGGAGGAAAATCGTGGTCAGAGAACCTTTTCCAACAGCGGCTGCGGCCTTCACCACCCTCTGACTTCCCTTTTCCCATGGAGCGCGAGACGAAGGGAAAGTCGGCGAGTAGAGAACTGGCGGGAAGGCACGAGGGACAGTAGAGGGGAAGGATGAGGGGGCTGGAGCGCGAGGCAAGCTGCGGAAGGATGGGGAGCCGCGAGCAGAAGTCTAGGAAAATATGTTTCCAGCCTATGCAGCGGGGGTATTTATAGCCCTCGTGAGTAAGAGAGTAAGCGGACAGAGGACCACGCCGGGAAAAGGCAAGCGTCGGCCGACCCTTCTCCCTCCAAGCCTCGGGCGACGGAACCCTAAGTGGGTCATCAGCCCAAGAAGGCGATGAAAAGATGAAAAGATGGATGCAGGGAAAAAAGAGTGATGGTTAAAAATTAATAAAGGTTAAGAATTAGCATAAAAGAAGATATTAGTGCTGTTGCACCATTTAAATAGGCAAATCACCAAATTACTAAATCTAATCCCGCATGAAGACGGGTGGCAAGGTCGAAAAACGCACAACTAGCGGTATATAGGTAAGTATCTTATTACAGAAGGCGAACGAAAAGAGCGATAGGCGAGAGGCGAGAGGCGAGAGGAAAGAAGGCGGAGCTCTCGTCAAATCTTATCCCACCTCCATCGTCCTCCCCCGCGGCTTCTCATGCAGGGAGGACGACTGGGGAGGTGGAAGGCGCGAGCCGCCTCGACACCGCTGCGGGCGAGACGGAGCTGTTGGTCGACGTCATCCAAGATTGCCTGAGGATTCGTCTGGTCCACCTCAATGTCGGCGTCTATCTCCGAAGATAGGCGAGCGCATTCCACCTCTAGCCAGTCGATCCGGCGGTCTGTGGCTTGCTTCCCTTTTTCCAGCGCTTGAATGATGCGCGCGTGCTTCCGCAGTATCTCGGCCACCTTGCGCTTCATCTCTATAGGGTCCGTGGGGTCGCCCAGATAGTCCTCGATCTCATCTATAGGAGGAGGAGGCGAGGGGGCCAGCTGCTTGGAGTAATCGTCGACCGGCGAGTCGGCAGCCAACAAGTTCTCGACAGGGGTTCCACTCGCACCTATGGAGGAGCCAAAGAGGTAAAGTGGCAAGAAAAAAGCAGGCGGCGAGAAGAAGAGAGCATGTGTCAGGAGTAGGGCCTCTTACCGAGGCGGCGGGTGGAGCCCGATGTGGTAGAAGGATCATCCCTCCCCGTCACGGGGGTGGAGGGGGGAGTGGAGACTTGGGGAGAGAGAGGCCGGGAAGGAAGCTCTGATATGTTGATACGAATGGTCTCAGGACGATGAGGGGGCACCGAGATTTTCTGGGAAAAGGTAGCAAGTAAAAAGCGTGTGGTGCAAGGAGATCATAGCTGGTTGGAAAAACTCACCTCTTTTCCTTTGAGACTAGCTGGAGTGGGAGGTATATACCCCCTCGGAAAGGGGGAAGAAGGTTCTCTTGCCGAGAGGGGAGGCTCCGGAACCTTTGCCTTTTTCGGGAGAGAGGTGGAGGGCGGTAGCGAAGGAGAATCACGTGCGGGGATCCTGTTCAGACCCGCCGCCGTCGCCTTGTTCCGTCGGCGCACGGCCGCAATACGATCCCGAAAACCTTGACTGAGAGACATGTAGACAGATGCCAAGAGGGGAGGAAAGAGAGGAAACACCCCCTTAGGAGGAGAAATTTTCTATATTTATAGGCTGGGCAAAGGGCCCACCAAAAGATTCCCTCAATAAATTAACTGCACCATCGCAGGCCTCGGTTGAACTATCTTTCCGAGCTTGTGCCAACCTCGAAAAGAGCGGGGATTGTGTACAACCTCGGGCTCGCAGCCTGGCGAGAGGGCCCAGGCGAGAGAAAGGGTCCTGGCGTGAGGGCCTAGGCGAGAGAAAGGGTCCTGGCAAGAGGGCCCAGGCGAGAGAAAGGGTCCTGGCGAGAGGGCCTAGGCGAGAGAAAGGGTCCTGGCAAGAGGGCTCAATCGAGAGGCTGAAGGCGAGCGAGTGGGCCCAGGCGAGAGGCCCCAGGCGAGAGGCCCCAGCCAGGCGAGAGGCCCCAGCCAGGCGAGAGGGCCCTGGCGAGAGGACCCTAGCAAGAGGTACCCGGAGAGATGGGCCATCTTGGTTCAGGACCATTTCAGGTAGGGCCTGGCCCACCTTTTGGGTCCCAGGGGTATTTTTACTCTTTTACCCTGGGTGGTCTGCAATTAGCCTTTTAGGACAGCGGAGTTCGGCTGTTGGCAGACCTAGCTGAGGGCTTTCCGGTAACTTCATGATGGATTAGTTTAGTTATTTGCAGTCCCAGTTCAAAGGCCTATAAATAGACCGGTAAGGTGCCTTAGAAAAGGAAGCATTCTTGACTCCCTCTCTCTTCTAAGGCACCTAGCTCAGTATTGGCTAGGGAGGGGAAGGGCCATAGCTAGTCTCTTCCGGGTAAGAGGTGGGACCTCCTCACTGAAGCTCCCGGTCTAGTTCTTCGCCTTGAGCGTGATCCCAAGGGAGTAAGCACGAGCTGCCCCTGTAGTTCCGAGCTTTAGGTGGAGCCGACTTTGTTGGTTCCAATACCATAGATATTTGTACACCTTAAAATTATATTTATACC
Organism: Platanthera zijinensis; assembly: GCA_039513925.1. NCBI lineage: Eukaryota > Viridiplantae > Streptophyta > Magnoliopsida > Asparagales > Orchidaceae > Platanthera > Platanthera zijinensis. The sequence continues at coordinate 4,084,983 of CM077088.1, forward strand.
CCGATAGACTATTTGTACCCCAATTTGTAATATATAATGATGCCCTCGAGCGTTTAGATGCTCAATTCCGGGAATCCATGGTTCTTTTCAGAAAGACAATGGACAAGTCGAGGGAGCAAATCGACCATCTATCCAATAGGCTCGATGCAATCCAGCTCGATAAAACTAGCAAACCAATTTTATTTTTTTGCAATTTTTGTATTTTTGAATTTTGAGCTCCAAATGTTTCTCATTTGAAAAAGTGATCAACATGAAAGTTGTAGATCTCGATGAGATCTACAACTTTCATGTTGATCATTTTTTGATTTGAAGCCGTTTAGGCCTCCAATTTGAGCCCGACAAAAGACACGCCCGGAACGAGTCGTCCGTACAGAATTTCGGCGTGAATTTTTCGGGGCCCAAATCGGGGGTCTAAACTGTTTCAAATCAAAAAGTATTCAACATGAAAGTTGTAGATATCGTCGAGATCTACAAATTTTATGTTGAACACTTTTTAATTTGAAGCTGTTTAAGCTCCTGATTTGGCCCCCGAAAAAAGTCACAGCGATCTCGGGTGTCCATAAATATGCTCGGCGTGACTTTTTTCAGGGGCCAAATCAGGGGTCTAAACTGCTTCAAATCAAAAAAAATATTCAACATGAAAGTTGTAGATCTCGTCAAGATCGACAACTTTCATGTTGAACACTTCTCATGAAAATGCACGTATAAGACGCAGTTTGGATAGAAAGACGTGAGATGAGGGCTGGAAATGGGGCACAAATATCAGATTTTAGAGTTTAAAAAAGACGAGTTTTATTAAAAAGAATGGTGTGTGAATAACCGTTTATGGTGTACAAATATCAGCGCCCTTATTTTATGCTTGTCAAAGGATGATTTAACCTAAATGAGTACTTGACATCTCCGATCCAATACATTTCAATTTACCTCTGTGATTTACTCGAAAAATCTTCTTGATAATGGAACATTAACCTCTCGAACCTGTGAGGCTCAAAACTTACTGTTTGGTTCCTTCTGTGTCGTCAAATCTGGTTTTGTATGTCTGTCTGAGTAAAACCTATCCTTGGTCTGATCTTTCGCTTTAAGTGTTTTCGTTTCTGTTAAAATCACTACAGTGTGAACCATGTAACTCATAATATCATAAGCAAACGTTGAAACGTGTTGGAGTCACTTGAGTTGTAGCCTTCACGGTGCCAGTTGGGACCCACAAAGCCTTCTTGAGCCGGGCTTGGGCCGTGACGATGGACACTACAAGCAAAAAGTTTTTCTAATAAGACTTGTATCCGGACTGAGTGTGAACCATGCGCACCCACTCAAAACACCTACACACTTAATTGATTGCAGCTGATGATATTACTTGTTCAATATATTATGCTCCGGGGTAAGTTTAATTCAGTTATTTCTGTTTGACTATTCTACTTGCCTGTTTTGATAGCATCGCTTAATGAAAACTGACACACTCATACATTTCTGCTTCTATTACTGTACTGTACTTTATTTTTGCTCATTCTGTTTATTTCAATGTTCTGAGGTTTTTCTTTTTTGTTTTGGAATTTCTTTAGAGTTCGTGCAGTGCCGCCAGGTCCTCGAGCCTGATCTGCTTAAAGTTTCAGGTTCTATGTTTACCATTTCTTTTACTGTCAAATATTTTTTTATGTAATAATTGCAATCAGACATTTTCTCTGCTATCATGGACAACTGCTAGGCTATTTAAATACTTTATGTACTAGATTTTGATATTAATGCATGTGCATTATCTTTTGAATCATAATTGCATGAAATCTGTAGAAATTTTCTGAAAAAACATGAATTTTACAAAATACATGTGCATTTAAAATTCTCACTGTTTTAAAACTCTAAAAGCTTCCGCAATAAAATCAAACTATTTTTACTTAAAACTAATTATTTTAATCTATAAGCAATATCTCTACATCTGTCTTAGCAGACATGATTTTCTTTCCGTCCATGCCTGTGACATCACAGCCCGCCCGAAGTGCACTCTGACTTTTGTCGAGACGGATCGTGACAACATATTTTTCATATATTCTACTCATAATCATTCATTACTATCATTTATATATCTTAAAAAATAAAATCAATATGGTTGTTTGCATCATATCTAAGTCTCAACGATTGATTGTGTATCAAAAATACTAAATCATATAAAAATTATTGAGTTCTTGTATCATTTTGAAAAAAAAGGTTTACAAAAAAAAAATACACTCAGACGCACCTTTAATGTTCAAAGGCACAAAAAAGTCGCACGAAGACGCAAACCTCTGAGACTGGAGCCTTAGACGCGCCTTTAACAATATAGCCAATAAGGGCAAATGAGGTGACCGTCCGATCGCGATCCGTCGTCTGTCAATAGGGGAAGGGAGGGTGAGTCAAATTTCAGCCTTATCGACATGCTTCAGTGGCCAGGCACACACCCAAAATGATTCACTCGCTTCTATAAGCCCTTACCAACTAAGCTCACATATGTTAACAATATATCACATCAATCTAGTGTTTCACATCTCCCAGCTGAAGAGGGTGATAGGTGATCATGAAGCATGACGAATCTATAGGCGGCAGATTAACGATAACCTAATCCAACATGCTATGCAAAACTCGACGGATTAATCACAAATTAGATAATAAACAACAACATCCCACACAAATATTTCACAGCAAGGAAAATTATAAAAAGCTTGGGCTTTTCTCCGCGTGGAGGGCCAAAGCCAGAGCGCATGTCAAATGAACCATGCAAATCATAATATTTATCCAAACAAACCACTAACATACAAGAGATTCAGACAAGTATAAACTCCAATCCAACATAAATATGCTGAAAATAATAATCCAGTACAACGAAAATTCACCAAGTAGTGTGCTTACCAAGACATTGAATATTCTGGAGCCGGAGATGCATGTACGACGATCCGAGGTGGAACCAGAGGCGTGGAAAACTGTTACGCCCCCGAACGAGGCTAGATTATTCGGACAGCATTACAAACGGCGGCAACGGCACGGGCATGGCAATGTTGGGGCTGAACCAATGGGTTCAGCCCCCTCCTCTTAAATATACGGGATCGGGGGGCTGAACCACGCCGGGTTCAGCCCCATTTGGGTCGGCCGACCCCCTTGGCTGGCCGGTCTTGGGTCCGGGGGTATAAATACCCGGACCCCTCTCTTTTGGAGCTATGCAAGAAATATTCAGGTTCTTTTCTCTTCTCTCCCAACCCTAACCCTAATTCCTCTCTACTTTCCTCTACTCCCTTCTCTTAGTTCTTCTCCTAGTTAGTGCTTAACAAAAACAATGTAGGTGTCTGTCCTTGATGGGAGAGGGTGAAATCGAACCGGAAATGGATAGATCCGACCACGTGTGGGTAGATCCGAGCGAGAGATGGGTGGATCCGATGTTTGGTGGTGGATCCGGGCTAAGGGATGGAGTACGGGTGGAGGGGAAGACGGGTCAGGGCTGAAATTACCGGATCTGGATTGATCCGGGATAAGGAGGGGAATCAGATTGTGGTTCCATGTGGGGAAGGGCTGGCGGCAAGGCGTTGAAGGCCTTGCAAGTAGGCGGCTGCAGGGAGACCAACGAAACGGCCCGCGGTGCAAAGAGTCCAGGTGGGCGGCCGGTAGGGGTTTTATTTGGATGAGGGGCTGGCGATGGTTGGGTGGGTAGGAGGTAGGCGGGTACCCTGCTGGAAGAGAGAACATGAGTCCGGCGGTGGATTTTCTGGAGGCTTTCAGCTCGCCAGTTTCACAGGAATAAGAACTATAGCAAATGAACAGTAAATTTCATTAAATAGTGTGATTGAGAAGTATTATTTCTAGACAGTAGGCCAACCACTGGTGGCTGAGTTTTTGGGGGGCTGAGGGCTGCGTTAAGGGATTCTGGAGGGGGAGACGGTGGGCTAGGGTTAGGGGAAGGCTTGGGAAGGAAGATATCAACCTAGGAGTCGTCACCTAGGGTTCCACGGAATTGGCACTGTGGCGGGATCGCGGGAATCTGAGAATAATTTCTCTAAACTCTGCAATCCCTCAAAACCAGTCACTACATGTCTATTTATAATACAACAAAAGCTAGAGCATCCCACCATCGACGGCTATGATTGGCCGAAGGTGAGGCCACCCAAATACATCAAAACAAATGCAAATATAATAAACTAATATATAAAATCGATTCATAACGCGAATCCGTACGCATCTGCGGAGTCCGATCATCGATCCGGGCATGCCATATAAGAAAAGTCACCAATCAGCCCCGAACGGACCCAAAACTCATCCTCCACTACAGGTCCCCGCCTCTGCTCCACATCAGATCATCTTGTGGAAGACATGATACCAATGGTCATCGACACTGTGCTCATTTAAATTCTAGAGCCTATCATGGACCGTCGGTGCGAACTTTGGGAGTGGGTTTCATGGACCAAGTGCTTTTGGGTTGGAAGCATCACCCTCCATCTAACACCATGTGGATACACGTGATGACTTTTGCTGCTTGTTTCCTAAGTTTCTCTTCAAGAACAAAGCAAGTTTTTTTGAAGCAGATATTATTGCAATGCTCGACGACTGAAAAGCGGACACAAGGAATTGGAGGATGTACACAGGTCGCAAGGCGATTACGAGAATATGACTAAATATTGGACCATTTTCACTCTAGTTTTCGCATAAATATCTATGTTGCCCTTATTTACGATTTCCTCTGGCTTGTGCAACTCGAGGAGTGACGTGTCTCTTGAACTCCTACTACCTCTTTCCCTTTCTCCTCCTCTTCCCCTCGCTCATTCTACTCACCAGTCAACACCAGCCTCCATTAGTTACCCCAGTGTTAACATATTTCATGAATTTATTTCTACTTTCCAAGCATGAAACAATTAATAAAATCGTATTAAAAATGTAAATAGAAGTCAGAAATAAATAAATAAATAAAGAGACAAGGGGAGAAAACTAAAGGCTAATGCAACGAACTATATTTTCATAATTCATGAATACCTGCAAATTTTTTTTTGTAGCTGACTTGATGTTTAGAGTAAATTCCTCATTCCACGTTGGCTCATTTGTCCTACACACATCAACATTACTCTTTATAGCCATAAAGCCATTATAATGATATGTAATATGTTGATTATAACTGGAGAGAGAAATGAGATACAAGTGAGGTTGGATAGTTTTTCTCTTTCCTTCCCTTTGTCATGCCAAATACATATTTTACGATGGTGGGGTTTTTGCCCAAACCCAATCGGCACACCAATCTCCAGCAACACCATAGGGCAGGCGGGGTGTTGAGGCCGGGATTCGATGACCTGACCTCCTTGATAAAAAGTTCTTAGGCGAACTCTCATCACCTCCTTAATAGTATGGTTTATGAAATGTGAATTGTACAAATGATTTCTTACAGCAAGTAAAATTATATATCATGTTTATCTATTTTTTGTCTTATTATATATACATACATAAATACAATCTCTCAATATATATATATATATATATATATATATATATATATATATATATATATATATATATATATATTAATGTGTTATATAAGCATGAATGGATGCATATTTTGTCAAAAACGCATATATATGTTGTGTGCATGTCATATCAAGAGAATTTAAGAGTGAGCTATCTTTAAATTGAAGCAAATTTATTCTGGTTTTAGTCCACTGAAATTTGGGTGATTTTCAAGTTGGCCATAATTATCAGCCCAGTTTTTGTCATCCAATCCTCTTATTTTATTGAAAATCTTTGAAAACTATTTTTTTATTGGTTAAAGAAATAAAAATATATTGGGACATAACCATAGTTTACTTGAAAATATACTGTTGTATCCTCATTTCATGAGAAGATTAAGAAAAGCTTCAAGTTTTCATGTAAATGGTTAAAAATCTGCTTTCGTTGCCCAGAACTAGAAACCAGGATGACAATGTTTGAGGAACTTTTGTCATCTTCCTCTTGGATATCAGGAATATCATATGATTTCTATTGGAGGATACTACTGACATTTGTTTACTATGTGAGGAAGCAACAATGCAATCGCTAAGGAGGTTGATGGCATTTCTAGAAAGTTAATTACATAATGTTTTTGGAAATTGTGAGTTTTTATTCTTGCTGATTTTTCCACGCTTATGCCGTAAATTTTGTCCAACTTTATCACAGTAATTCACCATTTTGCTAATGCATGAAAATTTGGTTCGAAACAAAAAAAGTTTACTTTTGGGGAAATGTTGGCTTAATATCCGGCATAAATGACTTATATGAGTTGGGCACAAATTATTGTTGCAGAAATTAAACACCTACAGTAATTCAACATTTGCACCTATTCAACATTTACTCAAGTTTTAATTTTTAAATCATTAAAGAAGCTGCAGTAGTTCTAAAATCATTTAGGTCTGTTGCAGCAACAATAATTGTTCTTAGATGTTGCTACTGCTGCAGTTCTCGAAGAACTGCTACTTGCAGTTCTTACTTACAATGATGGTTACTTGGAATGCATAATGGTGGGTACTTCCAATGCTCAATACTTATGTCTTTTAATGTATTTTGCAGGGCAAGGATGGCTTTATGAAAGTTGATGGTAGCTATATTAATGATAACTCTTTATCAAGGATGGTTTTATCCTCAATCCTGATTTCTAGGATGACTCTATGAAAGTTGGTGATGAGAGTTCGCCTAAGAACTATTTATCAAGGAGGTCGGATGATCGATTCCTGACGTCAACAACCCGCTCGCCCTGTGATGGGGTTGGAGACTGGTGTGCCGATTGGGTTGGGGTGTACGACCTGTAGGTCTGATTAAAGTCCGTCAGGTGGATTCCTGGCAAGGACCCCTGGTGCGCCAGGGTGGCAGTCAGAGTGGAGCTCCTCGCTGCATCATTAAAGCCTGTCAGGTAAATTCCTGGCGGGACCCCTGGTGCGCCGGGGTGGCAGTCGGGGTGGAGTTCCCCACTGCATCAAGAATGCTGTAAATGGTATTAGGGTATCACATAATCTGGAATGCAAGACCCAGCAATCATATATGCCAAAGAGTAGTGCCCACAGAAACCAATATTTGAAGTCATCGGGAACGCAGTCTATGTGGTTGGACTCGCACCTTGAAATGCAAATTTTAGAATCATCTGTCTTGTAGATGATTTTTGACGTGTGAGGATGCCATTTCCATAGATGAGGGAGATTGCACCGTCTCTTATAAACTTACAAACATCAAGGAACCTTTTAATGAAGGGGTTGGATTTTCAATAAAAAATTCAAAATTAAGTGATTAATGTTGGAGAAGTCATGAGTTGTGTAACTTCATCGGAGGCATGAAGATGTATGTATTAGATATGTTGGACATTAGTTTAGAGTCACCTCGGGTGTTAGGATCATCCTCTATTGTACATGTATATATTACCATTGTTCATAGTGAATACACAAATCCTTTAATCCAATCATGGTATCAGAGCTAGCGAAAACCCAACCTTAGCCGCTCTTGCGGAACGCGAGCCGTCTTCCCACTCAATCTCGTCGGTTCCCATCGCCGATCTCGTCGCTGATTCCTCTCGATCGATCCCGTCGATTCTTCCTATTGATCGATCCCGTGCTTCCTATCGATCCAGGAGGTGACAAAATTGATTGGTGGAGGAGTTCTGCCGCTCTGCATCTTCCCGCTTACGCCTCTGCATCGCCGATCATGACTTTCTACCCATCCAAATTGCGATATTTCTGCTTCCGCGTCGTCGTTCCAGACGCGCCAGGAATCTATGTGGTAGTCCTCCGCTCCCGCTTCCACTGCTCTGTAGCCCACTGTTTCTCCCGCGACTCCGCTATTTCTCCGCTGCTTCACCATGTTGCTCCCACGACTTTTGAGTCGCAACCCGTTGTTCCTCCGCTGCCTCCCGCAACTTCTACGCCTTCCTGCTTCTATTTCTTCGCTGCCTCACCCCTCCGATCACCTGCGACCTCTGAGCCGTAGCCTGTTGTTCCTCCGTTGCCTCCTGCAACTGCCAGTCTCCCACAACTTCTGCGACTTGTTGTTGTTTTTTTCCGCCCGTTCTTGCTTCTCCTCTGGACCGCCGTTTGATCTCCTACACTCTCGATCTTCCTCTCTGCTTGCTCCCGCAGTCCCGACCTCCTCGGTTGATCATCTCAATGACATCCGGTGCTCGTCCTCCTCCGACACCTTCTGCAGCTCAGTCTGGTGCTTCTCGTCGCCTTCCTGTCCATTGTCACTACTGTCAGTGTCTTGATCATGTCAAATCTGAGTGTCACAAGCTTCAGAGGGCTCAGCAATCTGGTCAGCAACGTGCTCCTGGTGCATCTTCTGCTCACTTTTCGGCTTCGGCGCATTCTCTCTCTGTATCTGAGCATGCTCAGTTGATTGACCAACAATTCTCCCAGCAGGTTTCACTGCCTCACTCCTCTGCCTCCGCAGTTCGCACTTCTACCGGCTACTTCTGACGCCTCTATCTCTCAGTCGGCTTCCTCCGCCCCTGCAGGTATCTCCCCCTCCGACTGGTTGCTTGACTCTGGAGCCTCTTTTCACATGACATATGATGCAACCACCTCTTATCATGTCAACCCGTCTCCTTTTTCATTAGTATCATGATAGCAGATGAAACCATTCACCCCATCACCAGCCGTGACCTCCTTCATACCACCCACTTTCACGTTTTCAATGTTACATACATACCCAAGTTATTTATAGACCTCATATCCGCCAGCCAACTCACATCACACGGTTGTCTTGTTGACTTTGATGAGTTTTCATATCGCGTGCAGGATCGTCAGACTGGGGTACTCCTTGGAGCTGGTCGTCGTTGTAGCGGGGTGTATGTCCTTGATCGTCTCCATCTTCCATCCACTTACTCGTCACCGACAGCTTCTACTCTTTGTCTACCTTCAGTGGGCTTCTCTCAGTGACATCATCGTCTTGGTCATCCTAGTAGTTCACATCTTGCGACTCTCATCAATCATGAATTCCTTGGCCGTGTTCCTGTTGATCGGTCTCACTCTTGTACGAGTTGAAAGCCTGATAAACAACTACAACTCTCATATTTGTCTAGTGAGTCTCGGTCCCAACATCTTTTTGACCTCGTTCATTTTGATGTATGGGGTCCCATACCTTTTGTATCCAAGGGCGGACACCGATATTATGTTATTTTTGTTGATGATTATTCTCGTTCTGTTGGGTGTACTTTATGCATTCTCGTTCTTAGTTTTTTCAGACATGTTATTTTTTTTGTTATGGTGCGTACACAGTTTTCTATTTTCATACATATTTTTTGTTCTGACTCACGGGGGAGTACCTATCCCATGCTTTTCGAGATCTCCTAGCTACCCACGACACTCTTCCTCGGCTTGCCTATCCCGGTGCTCACGCTCAGAATGACACCGCTGAAAGGAAGCATCACCACATTATTGAGACAACCCGCACCCTTCTTATCTCCTACCATATTTCTCCTCATTTTTTGGTTGAGCCTGTTTCCACCGATGTCTATCTTATTAACCTGCAACTTTTCACTTTTCTTCAGGGTGAGAGTCCTGATGAGTGACTGTACTCTCAATCCCCACGTTACACTAATCTTCGTGTTTTTGGCTGTCGGTGTTATGCTCTTCTCCCTCTACGTGAGCGTACCAAGCTTTCTACTCCTTCTGTTCCTTGTGCCTTTCTTGGATACAGTACTGATCACAAGGGCTATCGATGTTATGACCTTGTTGCACGTCGACTTCGCATCTCACGTGATGTCACTTTTGAGGAGTCTCACCCTTTCTTTGTGTCCTCTGCTCCCTCGAGCTCACACTCATCTGTTACTCCCTCTGATATGCGGTTTCTCACTCTTTCCATCTCCCCGCCACATATATTCTCTCCTCTTCCCTTGTCGCAGCCTACTCTGTCACCTCATCTTTCCTTACCACAATCTACTCCGTCACCTCCTCACTTCTCTTCTCCATCACACACTTCTCCCTATGATGGTTGTATCGTGTCTCTCCTCCTCCCTATCACTATACTCATTGTCCTCCTCCTATCTCCTCGCCTCCAGTGCCCCCAGACTCAGTGCTTGCCTCCTCCAGCGAGTGTCCCGTGGATGGTCCTCCTGTGCGCCGTAACCCACCTCGTGAGAGGCGTCCTCCCGACCGCCTTAGCCTTGATACCCTACCGCTGGACCTACTTGCCCTTCCTGCTACTGCCTATAGTACTTCAAAGCCGACTTCCTACCGTGAGGCTGCCCAAGTACCTGAGTGATAGGTTGCAATGTCTGCTAAGTTAGAGGCGCTTGAGCACACTCGTACATGAGATCTTGTTCCACTTCCACCTGGTGCTGTTCCTATTACTTGCAAGTGGGTCTTCAAAGTCAAGATTTGCTCTGATGGTTCTGTGGAAAGGTACAAGGCTCGGCAAGTTGCTCGTGATTTTTAGCAGAAGCAGGGGTGAGACTATGACGAGACCTTTGCTCCAGTCGTTTACATGACTACGGTTCGAACTCTTATGCTCTGTTTGGCTCCACGATTTGGCTCCAGTGTGTCGCTGAAATTTCGAACGCCTCGCCAAACAGTGAAAAAAGGTATCACGGTGGAAGTCGCCACCTCTCCTGAATCGTGGAAAAGCGGCGATTTTGAGTCGTGATTTTGAACCACGACCCGCGAGTCGTGTTTTTCAGAGATTCCGCCTGCAAAATAGAAGATGCCCTGCCCTCATCGTTCTTGCCGACGTTCTCCAACGAGAGCCTCCATCTGCGTTAGGGATTTCACCCTTCTCTCTACGTCTAAGGACGAGTGATCCGGCGACAACCTGCTTCAAATCCGACAAGCGATCTGGAATCACACCGGTGAGGTTGGAGGAGTTGTTGCCAGCGACTCCTACTCAAGTCTTATTACATGCCGACGAGCTCCTTCCCAGTCCTGTGAAACCGCCAATCGTCATCACATCCATGATAGGAGCGACGATTCATCTGTTAGGATTGATTACTCCTATTGCTATGGTAAGATTATTTGGATGAATTTTAGGATCGATTACTCCTTTGCTAGGATTGACACGTCTGCTAGGATTAATGGTGATAATTGTTTTTTTTTTGTGGATAGATGTTTAGGAATCAAAATAAAAGGAGACTTTTTTCTCTTCTTAGTTAGATGTTTTTACCCATAACAAGATGTATTTGAAGGACAGCTGCTTCAGCGATCCTATTTCAGTGTTATTGCATTACCAGTGTAATTGCATTACCAGTGTAATTGTTTTTTTGTTATCAATTCATATTGCGTTGTTGTATATTACATGCCTTCCAATGTTTTTTGTTTGGAGTTAGGAACCGATTAAATTGCTTATAAATTTCAACAAATTGTGGTACATATATGAACACATGGTCATAGTGCATTGATCTCATTTTTAATAAACTAGCATGCTTTATAATTATTTTCTTGTCTCTAAATGTATAAAAAATAGAATGCACACTACATAGTTCTTTTGTCAAAGTTTGTTTTAATTAATTGTTGTTTATTTCTAATTAAAAAAATGAAATTCACACCGCACAGCTGTTTTGCCAAACAGTTTCACAGATTCTGCGTCTGAAACGACACTGCAAACGCTGTTCTTCAAAACTTTTTCAAAGATTCTACCACCACTCTGCAAAACAGCTGATTATTTCACCACTGCTTCTCACCACTGCTTCTCCAGTCGCAGCAGCAGCGCCAAACAGAGTCTTATTGCGGTTGTAGTTGTTCACCACTGGTTCTTGTCACAACTCGACGTGAAGAATTCCTTTCTTCACGGTGATCTTCAACAGGAGGTATACATGCTTCCTCCTCCTGGTCAATCCTCTCCTTCAGGCGTCTGCCGCTTCAGGCGAGCTCATTATGGGCTGATGCAACCTGCGTCAGTTTGTTTTTATTATTTTTATCGCACATGTCTTTTATTATTGTAGCACACGTTTTTGCGCTTTTTTGGATTATTGTGTAGCATCGAGTTGTATTGCGCATGCTATGAGCGCCTGATTGTTATTTTGTATCGCGTGTGTCGCTCGCGCAAGTTTTGGTTTGGCTCGTTGGTGTGACCGACCAACGAGACCCTAAATGCATAGGTCCGATATTTTAGAAGATAAGTTAACTTACAACAAGCTTATAATAATTAACTATTTCAAAATAGATATTAATTGCCAAAATCTTATGAGTTTTTAAATTGGGTATTATCTTTGGAGATGCCTTTCTGTTCATCAAATCAGTCCACCCTAAAGTTAGCCTCAAGATTTGCCAATATAAAAATTACCCTAATCCCTCCTCCTATAAAACCCCCCCTTCATTCCTCCTAAAACCCGGCTGGAATAGAGATTGATCGAACCTTTTAGGTATCGCTCGATTTCCCACCCAGCGCCGCCTCTGTAAGCTTGACACCTACTTCCCGTCGCTCTCCCCTCCCCGTCCAGCTCCAACACCGCTTCTGGAGTCCTTCCCAAGGGTCAACGAGCTCTTCTTTGCCAGTCCCAGAGCCGATCGAGCCTTGTTCGTCGCTCAAGCCACCGCCGATCTTCATCCAAGTCTCCAGCTGCTCCGCCTCTTCCGACGCACCTTCTACTTCGACGATGACCGCCAGGGAAGCCCTTTCCGCCACCGGCTCTGCTGCCTGAAGCCCCACCTGTCCCCGTCAAGCTCTCCAGAACCCTGCTAGGGTACCGACGATGCCCTGCACTCTTCCCTGGTGGATTGAGGCCGCTGCTCCTTGTCCACTGCAAGCTCTAGCCAGATCTCCTCCACTCCTTCTCCAGTCCAGCCACCAGCCATTGTCGCCAACACTGTTTTGTTCCCGGTGATCACCAATAGAGCTCCGTCGGTCTCTGTTTCTGCTACCAGAGCTCGCCTTGGGCACATCCAGACCTCCTCCACACCATCTGTCCCCACCTGCCCCAGGACCAATCAGTCGCTGCCTCTTGTCCTGGGGTATACCTCTCGATTTCCTCGCCCGCAAACCTTCGTTATTTTATGCTCAGATTTTAAATGACCAGTTAATTATTTAGAGCTTACCCGACTAATTTCATCTCCTAATTATCGTATTTTCCTACGTTCTAATGATGCCACTAGATTCTTGTGCCTGTGGAATTAAGTCTCATGACATCATTATAATCGTGCGGCAATTTTGCGAGTGTTTGTGGCACTTTGGTCGTTTAAACCGTTTAAAATAGCCCGCGAAGTTGCTCTCGCACCACAATTATTTTTAAAAGATAACAATTTTATATTTCAAAACTACAGCCCCAGGTTTCGGTTTACATCATAGGCTCAAGTAGGCGTCCGTGCGTGGTTTGCACGTTTCAGCCCAGCCATTACAGCCTCCGGTTTCCAGCGAAGTCCACATGATCCAGCCCTGTTCGTGCACTCCCCTCGTGGTCGGACCCTTTTGTTACTTTACGTGGATGATATGATTATTACTGGTGATCATCCTTCTCATGTGACCTTCGTCAAGTATCACCTTCAGCAGCAGTTTCAGATGATTGAACATGGACAACATAGCTACTTCTTGGGTCTTGAGACCAGCTCTACAGACCGCGAGTTTCAGCTCTCTCAGCAGCGTTACACATCAGATTTGCTAGCTCGGGATGCTCTCTCTGACTCTCGCACAATGGACACCCTTATGGAGATCCACCATCAGCTACGTCCGGATGATGTGGTTCCACTCTCTGATCCTACTCGCTACCGCCACCTCGTGGGGAGTCTCATCTATCTTACCATTACTCGGCTCGACATTGCCCATGTTGTTCATGTGTTGAGCCAGTTTGTCAGTGCGCCCATCTCTGTATATTATGGTCATCTGCTGCGACTCCTGCGCTATCTCCGGACGACGATTTCTCGTAGTCTTTTCTTCTGCAGTAGTAGTTCTCTACAGCTCCGTGCTTACGCGGATGCTACCTAGGCTAGTGATTCTGTTGACCGTCGTTCTGTCACTGGGTTCTGTCTGTTCTTGGGTTATTCACTTATTGTATGAAAGTCCAATATATAGACTGGTGTTTTCGTTCTAGCACGGAGACAGAACTTCAAGCCATGGCTCCACCGCTGAGGATATTATTTGGTTCCATTGACTTCTTAAGGACCTTGATGTCTCTTCTCGAGATCTCACTCCCCTCTACTGTGATAACACTGGTGTCATTTAGATTACTCTAAACCCGGTGAAACACTCTCTCTCCAAGCATATAAGGGTGAATGCTTTCTTCCTACGTGAGCACTATGGTCGTGACACTCTTGTTCCTTCCTTTGTTCCTTCTGAGCATCAGATTGCAGATTTGATGACAAATCCGTAGACGAGAACTGAGCATGCCTATCTACTGTCCAAACTCTCGGTGTATGATCTACCGTGAGTTGGTGGGGGGATGCTAGATATGTTGTTCATTAGCTTAGAGTCACCTCAGGTGTTTCGATCACCCTCTATTGTACATGTATATATTACCATTGTTCATAGTGAATACACAAATCCTTCAATCCTATCAGTATGAAGGCGACATTACTATAGAATCCATATAGGATAATAACTTAATGAGGAAATACTGGTCTTTAAATTATGAACCCTCATTTTTCTTGCGCACTTGTTTAGTATTGCATGATGACAGGGGCAAGCACCTGATCGACGACCGCAGCCAAAAGTTGAGCTAGAGTTCTCCCCGAACGAAAGGGTCAAATGTGAGTAACCTCAACATGAATGACACTATCATGTAGAAACTTGAGATGGCACACGTCGTTGAGATCTTTACAATCGAATGGATTCTTAGTATGTATATAAGTTGAGTAGATCTACATAATAACTTCGTTGAGATGACTTGTCAAGACCTTAAGTAGCGAACACCTTTGCCGAGATGTTTGATAAAGAACTCCTTTGAGATATTTTTGACAAAGGGATTCTCCTTTTTCTGGAAAACTCAGACATGTGTGTTTATTCTATTTTTGAGAAGAGAACACACGACAACTTGGCAGTTGCGAACTGAGTGACTGTTGTTGGGAGATGGCAGTCGAATTGCTGCACAAAGTGGTGAGAAGACTCCACAAAGTGATATTAAGAAGAAAAAAAGATGAGTGGCCAACTAGGAGAGGAGAGCTCAACTGACAAATCGAAAGACATGAAGGCAATGGATGCACTTACTGGCTAGTCAAAAGATGAGTTTATATATTAATGTTTTTGTGATTACAATGTGATCGTTTAGTCTTCCGCGCATACTCTCTTTTGCTACTTGCTGTTTTTTGCATTTCTTTACTTATGGTGTGATGGTTATTCGCTTAGCACCACTATTGATTCGTACTGTTGGATGGGGTGACTGGAGAGAGTTGAAATGTTCATTCCTTTGCTCTTCCATTAGCCACTTCGATAATATTACGGGTTGGTGGTGTTGTGCAATGAAACCCCCTTCATTGGTTCCTATTTCACGAGGGAAGGAAGGCACTTACATAAAATATGGCCAGGAACAAACAAACAATATTATACAAGGAATCTCAGGGCATGATGAAATCCTATAAAAAAGAAATAATGCACTCCAATAACAAATAAGAACAAGGAATAGCAACTCACGCCCATTTTACATTGCTTTTGACAACCTGGCCGTCCAATTGAAAGATCACATAAGGATCACTTGTTCCCTGAATTTCATAGCAGTAAACAAATTAAACAAATGAGGCATGAATCTATAAATTCTTGCAATACTGAATTTTGGAGAAATCTATCATCAACTGCAACTCAATCACTAACTAATAAGTCGATTTAAGTTAAAGAAAAAAAAAACCCTACCCAGAGATCCATTGCTGGAAGTCCCTCGCCATTCCGTAACTTGATGAAGAGCTGACCATCATACATCTCCCGAAGAAACGAACTGCAAAGAAAGTTGGAAGTAAATCTTCAATTCATCAACAAATAAACAACGAAATGCGGATCCACTCATACTTGGAAAGAATCACCGTTTGACACTGAGCTGCATCAATCTCACGCCACCCCATTTCTTTCTAGAAGAAAATCAACAAGAGATCGACACCACATCCCAAATCCTTCAAACCAAAACCGCAAACAAAATGAAAAAGCATCAATTATTTTAGCCTACCGCGGGGCTGGTGTAGGCCTCGAAGGCAAATCCCGCGAGCACGACGGCCAGGTTCAGATCGAAGGGGGGACGGCGGACATCCCCGGACGAGCTCTCGTCATCCTCCGCCGTGGAACTGGGAGATACGGAGGAGAAGCCATTGTTTCTCCAGCGCGTTGAGATCAAAACCCTAGAATTACAGGGGTGCCGGGCGAGGAAGGGCTGGGCTTTCTTGAGATGGGGGAAGGGTTGAGAAGGTGAAGAGGGAAGGGAAGGATGGATGAGCAATGCAGGGAGGAGCTCAAATACACTCATCAGGCAAACCATTAAAGATCCGGTGCAGTTGCCGAGCTACTAGCTAGTTTCACCCTGCGCCTCCCATAAGCCGGAGAGAAGTGATAAGGAGAAACTTCCTCCCGCGTGGATGGAAATGCTGCAACGGAGAAGGCGACAATAAATTGTTCACAGTGTTACTTTCAAATTTTAATATTATTTAAAATTTGCTTTCGAAAAATCCTAACCATACTCTCCTAAGGCTCTCGTTTGGTGAACTTATTTTTACCGGTCAAGCGGTTACGACTGCATGAACCGCGGCTTAACCGGGCCTTCATGCGGTCGTAACCGCTTGACCCCGCGACATTCTTGTTCGACGACTTCCTGAACCCCGACGCCGCTCCTCCCGACGTCTCTCCTCCTCCCGACGTCGCTCCTCCCGCCGCTGACGCCCGCCAAGAGCACCGCAACCTGACGCTGCTCCTCCTGACACCGCTCCTCCTTCGCCCACCTTCTCGTTGGATTTCCAGCCGCCAGGTAAGTGATCCTAGAGTTTCGTATATATCGACCTAGGGTTTCTTATTAACACATTTTAATCATGGTTTTCCTCCTATGTTGATCTACCTAGGGTATACTCCATATCCGATCAATTCCTTCTCTTTGTTGAAAATCACTGTGTTGAAATTGCCTCTATTGTAGTATGGACGGACACTTGAATGTTTTTAACCATTGGTTGATCCATTGTCACAACCGGTTGCACTTGCTTTCAATCATTTACTTTTTTTATATAGGAACATGAAAATAACAATATTGGGGGAACAAACTTCATGACTTTTTGTATAAAGTATTTTGCATGAAGACCACAAAGATTTGAACAACATATTTAATGATATTTTGTATCAAGTATTTTGCCTATTTGGTTGATATTCATGTTATAATTCAATGAAAATCTCTTTTTATTCAAATTTTAAGTGTGGTGTCTTTATCTCAATTCACGATTAACAATATATGATGCTCATAACAATTCCCTATTTGATTGATATTCACTTGGAATGAAACTATAAGGAAAGACATGATGTACTTAGGCATTAATGAGATTGTGACAAAAGATAGGGCACAATGACGACAAAGGATCCATAGAGCCGATCCCACTATAGTGGGATAAAGGCTTGAGTGTTGTTGTTAGTGCATGCACATATATACATGAATATTTTTTGGAACCGGACTCCGTTTCCAAATCTAGGTCCGGGTTTAATTTCCGAGAGACACGTGGTGCAATCCTATAGGGCAGGTAAATGACACTATTTCAACCCAAAATCGTGCGCATATGTTCTTCCCGCTAGAGTAATTTGCGTCATTTACTGCCGCTCTTAACATTTCTTCAACAACATTTCCTCCGTGTTCGACCTTTCATGAACAATCAATACACTTCCTCTATGTTCGGCCTTTGTTCATATTTTTTAACTGCCTGGACTGCATTTGATTCTACTTGCAAGGAGGCATCACATGACACCTTCTTTAGGGAGAATAAGGAAAATATAGGTAGTAAATCGATTTTGTTGGTTTACCAAAGCCATCACTCTATTTATTGACCTCCTAATAGATCAAAATGACTGCTTATTTTTGATCCCGGAAATGGCCGTTGCTCTATCCATATTATTTTTGATATCTTGGGAGATCATTTCTAATTTTCATGTAGTATATATATATCGATTCTGCAATTATTTTTTTAATATATTGATGTTATCATATTTATAGGATGTTAATAGTACGCCAACTGGGTTTTTCCAATAGTGGATAGTGAAGAGAATGCTTATGAAGTGTATTGTCAGTATGGTACTAGAAGTGGATTTAGTGTGCGTAAAGAGCACAGATTATTTTGACCTGATACTAATATTTTAAAGTTGCGTGAATATTATTGCTTTAAGAGCAGATCAAAAATGTAAGACTTGAACTTAATGTGTATAATAAATAAATGGTTGGATTTTTAATAAAGAAAAAAATTCTATGATGATGAAAAATAATTCAACGCCTATTCGACGTCGCACGTTTAATTTTGATGTTTGAGCTTTCTGATTGATTTTACGACGGTCGTTTTGATTTTATTTTAGTCATTGCAATAAATTCTGTATGGCTTTCTGGAAACCCATAATGGGTCGTCTGGTATTTGCTTTTGAATAGACTGTTTTATTTTTTGGCTGGAGACTATGAGTGGGCTGGCTGGATTTTATTCTCGAATGGGCTTTTGATTTGTGGGCTTTTGCTGCCTGGTGGCTGGAATATATAAATTCCTATATAGATAAAGGCGGTGGAATCTCATGTACCTTTATCTCAATCCCGATCCTTTAGTTCTTTTCTTATCCTGCGGAGCTTCCGCCTGCTGGTACGGTTAGGGTTTCCCTGCTCCTTCTAGCTGTTCTTCTCCCTTATTTTGCGGCTTGTTGTGCGCCTCTACTGCCGTCTGCGGTGAGCTGCTGCTGCTGTGTTCTTGTATCGCTGCAAATTTGAGGTTGGAAACTTGATCTTGGCTGGAAAAATCGAGCCGCACCTCCACTGTGAGCTTCTTTATCCCTTCATCTTCTTATGATTACTAAACTATGAAGTTTGATGTGGAAAATTTAAAGGCATATAGTTAGGGTTTTCAGTTTTGGGGGTTTTTCTAAATTGTCTGGCTTGGGTTTTCTTGATTTGAGATGATTAGATGTTGCATCAAATTTTGTTGGCTGATTTGACCCTAATCTTTCATGGAATTTTGGAGAATTTCTCATATCTGATGACCGCTGTTTGGTGCTGCTTTTCCTTAGATTTGTGCTTTTTATGGCGGGATGTTAAGGTATTGCTGGCTGGTTTTGTACTTGCTGGCCAGCTATTGTATTGACCTTGATTTATTGATGCTGGTTGGTTTTTGATGGGATTTTATTGTCCCCTTTTTGTCGGCTTTTGATGGGATTTGCTGCTCCTTATGCTGGATGAATTTGGGGGTTGGTCGGCTGTTGGTGGAGGGGAGATGTTAGCAACTTTTGTTGTTGCGGTTGGCATCCTTTGGGTTGCTGTGAGCAGCCTTAGGCGCGACTAACAACAGCTCTTTCGCTGCGATTTGCTGCCGAATTGTGGCCTTGGCGTCTTTTGTAGGTTGGATTTACATACTATTGAGCTAAAAATATGTTTAATGTGTCACCAAAGTTGGTCTTTCCCTAAGCAACTCGTAGAAGTTGTATTTGTGACCGCCTTAGGAGTCCGTTCGTGTTTATTTTCGGTGCAACCCTAAAGTAAATGACTTCTTAATACTGCAGAGGATGACGTCCGACGATAGACGCGATGCGAATCCTACGAGGGACAAGGGCAAGACAAAACTTGGGGTGAGTTCTTACTACGTTGATTTTAAATACTTGATTTTTACACTCTTCAACTCCGAGCTATTTTTATTCGAATGATATTGCCCCAGATACGAAATGAATATGAAAAAGATGAAATCGCTAACAGCTATTAGCACAATAAAAACTCTGAGGGAAAAATAATATAATTAACTCCTATGTTGGGAAAATGCATACGATGAATATGAAAAGAACAAGGAACCGAACACGCGTTGACATATCGAAATGCAAAAGGATAGCCTAGTGGCGGGGGGGGGGGGGGTAGAGCCACATACCCCTACACCTCGTGAGAGGGGTAGAACTCTCGCACCTCATTTGAGGGGTCGAACTCATACAGATTTTGAGATATGACTTGTCCAATTTAGGAGGCGTGGAAGCCTATTGCGTGTCAGCGCCCTAAAGCGGACATTGATGTAATGAGCCGACGGGTCCAAATTTGAAGAAAATAAGACAGACCTCAACATTTCAAGTCAACGATTGATATGAACTCCGAACTGAATTAATTACAGAAATTGATTAAGAATGAAAAGAATAAGACAAGATATTTTTGTTTCACCTTACCTTTTTTGTTTAGATATATATACTTATTTTGATATAGATTTGAATCACTACTTATAACTGCTGACCTTTTTATATGATTGTAGTGCGGTTGAAAATGTAAAGAACTCACTTAGTTTTTAACTAATTGATTTTTTTTCTTTTAAGATCAGGCCGCCAACATACCAGGCCCTGCTAGGAGGATACTAGTGGAGACAGATCGAAGTCAGAGAGAAGCCGTGGTTCGTCCACATGATAGCTTAGCTAGTGTTTTCTCTTTGTCTTTTGATATACTACCTGTATAGTAGATGTTTGGTTTTTCTGTCATATAGTAAACATGATGTATATTATCTGAATGAAATAAAAATGTTACTTATGTTTCTCCTAAAGCTATTTCGTGTTGTACTCTTTATCTGCTGCATTAATTTAATTGTGAAAACCCGCTCAGAACTAGAATTTAATTGTGACGGAGTACGGACCGTTACAATTAAGTGGTATCAGAGCCAAGTTTTTTGCAATACGTGTGACGCAAAGAGAGTACCGTACCAGCTGGAGAACATAAATAACAATGATGGTAATATATTGAATTCTCTCTTGTCGTATTTCAGGATCCCCTTCAAGTATACTCGAGTCGCAGATTGCGAGAGGATCGAGAAGATCTTGAAGGTCGCAGGGAAGCTATGTCGGAAGAAAGTGATAGTGGGCATCAATCTGCCCCACTGCAAATTGCAGATATTGCCCAAGCCATCGCTGATGCTATCGTCATGTTCTCTAAAATGTTCCAAAATCTTGGCATACACATCAATATGACAATCACCGATGTATCCAGTAGAAAAGAGTTTTTCCATCGAATCTCTAAATATAATAATGTTCCACCCACTAAAGACAATGTGTTCCTAAGACATTATTGCAAATAACAAAGTTAATATATATAATATAAAATAAACTTAATTATCATATAAAATCAAAATAAATTGTATCTTAGATGGAATGTAACTTATTCTAGCATGGATAAAATCTCTTCTCTTGAGATTGAATCATCCATCCTGGATAATCTTCATTATAGGCTCCAATAATATTTTCCTCAGCAGAAATTTTAACTCATTTACATGGAGAGTCAATAATATCTATAACCTCTATCTCTATGCCCATGGGAGAGCAAGGCACGCTAGTAGAAGCTTGCGACCTATGGATGAGCTCATCAACACACTCGCATAATGAATCAACTTTTTACCTACAACACTAACATATGAAATAATATTGTCCAAGTGGACAAATAATATACGCTCTAAATCAGTATAATTTTTCAAAATCAGGGGGAGTGGGTTAGTCATGTGGAGGTGATGATGGAATACTAGTAATAAAGGGTGCATCCTGTGGAGGAGGGGATGAGGGTTCTTCAACCTCTTTTAAACTCTTCAACCACTTTTGGATAAAAGGAACTGAAGAGAGGAACACTCTCTTCGACCTCTTTCTCTTCGGCATCCGAGTGGAGGGATGAAGATCAACATCACAACATAATTTCATTTCATCTGAAGTTATGTCCTCCATCACTTCAAGCACAATAATTATAAAAAACTTATTGCGGACTAACTCGACGTCCCGGTCGGGCCAGAATTTCTGGACCGTCTTAGCTCTTGGAACAATCGAGCACGCACACAAACAATGAAAATAGAAAGTCGACACAAGAGGTTTTAACATGGAAAAACACCTCAACTGGGTAAAAAATCACGTGACCGGATCTGCGCCGGTCAAAGTCCACTATCAGCTTGCGGTTACAATATGCTCGGAGAATCGAGGGAGACAGGCCGCTCCTCATTACAACTTGGTGGTGAGAGAGATTTCCTGACTCGCAACGAGCAACAAGCTGCGTCAAGGGAGTGCTAGATGCTGCTTGGTGGCTGGTGTGCTTAAGTGCTGGTGATAGTCGTCTTCTTCCTTTCCCTGCGCACTTGAGGACTTGGGCGCTTCTCTAGCTCGTTGGCGGCTTGAAGATGACCCGAGAGAGGAGTTTGGCAGAGCTCTGGCCGGAGGAAGAAGAAGGCTCGGGGAGCAAAAAGGTGAGAAATGAGGAGGCCTGAGGCTCCTTTTATCGCCTCTAGAAGGTGGTTATGGTGGGTCCCCCCACTAACCTGGTGGTTAGTGGGTGGTTACCTATAGATCGGACGGCGACAGGTACTCCGTAGTGATCGGATGGTGGCCAACCTGCAGGCAGCGACGACGTGACGGCCGGCAAGCGGAGGGCGGGCGGCAGGCGGGCGGCGGGCGGGCGGCGGGCGAGCGGCGGGCGGGCGGCGGGCGGGCGGCGGGCGGCGGGCGGGCGGCGGGCGGGCGGTGTCACAACCCGCATTTTCTCCGAATTAAGAATTATCAGAGTGAGAGAAAACACGCGTCATGATGCCACGTCAAGCAGGGGATAACTGCTGACGCTCAGGCAAATCCAACTACAATCTTTATGCAAGAAAATCATGTGCTTAATGAATAGAAAATCAGTTATGTTTAGAGTCCGTATCCCTCGGCTCAGTGGATCATCTAGTCCACAAAAGAAAACTATATTTAAACGCTGCGGAAAATACTTTAATTAGGCTTTACACCCTAAAGAGCGCATAAGGGTCCCAAGAGAACCACTCATGCTATGCAAGACACTACACTTAGTTTATATAATATATATAAAAAAAACGGTTTTCGTACGTGATTTGGAAAATAGTGATTAAGTTTACAAAACATGCCGATCATGAGCTTCATTTATAATAATATTTATAGTTTAAAAATAACTAGCAACCTAGCATAAAACCTTCTCAAAGCAAGTAGACTATCTCCAGAAAAATAAATGGTAGCAGCAATAGTATATATCTAGTACAAGGTAAAAACTACTAGTGGGCGCCAACAACCTGACACGAACCCACCAGCACACATATATGTCTGTAAGAAAGTACTGAAAACAACCTGACAAACAAGGTAAACAAAACTCCAAAGTCCGGGAGTCCACCAACAACAACACCTCCAACTAGCCACCAAACTGGCTACAGCTCAGAACCTGGGGTATTCCAAAAGAAAACAGAATACCTCAGCAAGCAAAAATCAAGGTAAAACTGCATGAAAGAGTCAACCAAAAGGACAAAAATAACAGAAAACATGCAGTAGAAAGAGTCACAACTGTCCAAAACAGGACAACAAGAAATGCACAACGTGCAAAGAAACAGCAACGACCCAGCCCAGGAACAACATCCTGCAGGGCCTACTAGACTACCAAGAGTCAGAATGCTGCAAACTACCAAAGAAGAAACTTCTAACACCCTACACTGCGGGAAGTGATAGTAGCAAAAACAACAACGAGGAACCGGATCGAAGGCAAACGCAGTCCCCCAATCCACCATGTCCAAGTCAAAAGCTCGAGGGTCAACACGTGAAAACACAAGGGACCTTCCACCCGACATGCCCAGCCCGTACCTGGAGCAAGAAATCCATGGGTGGCCTTGGCTATATCACACAACTCCACCCCCATAAAGAGCTACAACCACCACTACTATCCACGACCCACGATTCGGCCTTTAGGAAAATAAAGAAAACGGCCGACAAGGAAAACCCAGAAATACAACTGGAAAACCACTCGGAAACGAAATACAAGGTAAAAGAAGAGTGTTGAAATAAACCAACACGACTAGGCGTTGAGTGAAACGCACTCAGTGCTTAACTAAACCTTGGCGTTGAGTGAGCTAGCTTCACTTGCCGCCAAAGTAATACCACTACCCACAAGCCCACTAAAGAAAACGGAGCTCGACGGCAGTCGAACGACCAAGGCAGAAGATCCAGAACTCAAGTAATTGCCTGCCACTTGAGTATCTAAACTCCCGCACTCAAAACCATCTAAATTCGCCTATCAAAAGAAAATATACAAAGCGCACGATCAGTGACGCACGATCAGTGGTCGTGCGCACTCATCGGCTGATGATCGTGCGAAACGAACCTGAAAACCCTGACAGAAAACCTAGCAATTGCGCACGATCAGTGTCGCACGATCAGTGGTCGTGCGCACTGATGTCAGCGCTCGTGCGATTGCCCGAGACAGAACTTTGGAAACTGAAATATATACGCGCACGAACAGAGGCACACGACCAGTGGTCGTGCGCCCTAAAGGTTGATGACCGTGCGCGGCAAACCTGTACCGTTTGGAATTTCCCGAACGACACCGGAACGCGCACACGACTCACGCCACTGCAGTAGCAGTAGACAACTCTCAACGTCGCACGCTACTACCATTAAAAATATGTCTAACCATTCGAATAATGCCTTAACGAAGGAAAATTGGCAACCACACCCCCCCTCCTAACACTCCCTCTCGGCTACGCCCGAACCAGAGCAACCATAAGAGCAAGGGAAACAACGGCTTCACGCCGACAAATTGGATTCCAAACATCACAACATAGGGGGGGTTTCAGTAGGAAGAACTAAGCCCTATAGTTAGCAAGAAAATGAGAACAACAAGGCCTCTAACCTGGGCTAACCGGGATTTCAATTTCAGCAAATAAATTCAAAGAAAACACTTGGCAAGGGCAAGAATACCACTTGCCTCAAATCTCAGCGAAGCTTTGGACTGCTTTCCTCCTCTTCGCACGGATCAAGACGGTCGCAACACATAGAACAAAGACTCGGCCATTAATGGCGGAAAACTTCCAAAACTGAAAATTCCAATCCTTCCAAAACTCCACGAAAATCGAATTTCTTACCGCAGGAATGAAGGTCTCGACGAGAGCAATCCGAATCCACTCTCGAAATCGAATTCCGTCCACAAACGCTCCGGGAATCGGCGTCCGAAGGCAAGGTAGGCGGTTACTCCGTTTCCTCGTACAGGACCGGCGGTTTCTATCGTGAAGAAGATGAAGATCGGCCCTATTCATTCTATATATATATATATATATATATATTATATAATTATATTATTAATTACAAAATTACATAAAGCACCAAATCAACGCGAAAACCGATTCACCTCGGAATTCGACGAAATTCGCACCGTAGCTAAATACCCACGCTACGAACACAACGACGAAGTCGAAATTAACTTTCGACGAACAGAACTCGGGTTACACCCAAACGAAGCCAAACACAAACATCCCCCCGAGAGGCCTCACCGGTCACCAAAACGACTCGGTTTGCTAGGGAGATCTTGCCAACAGGCTACCAAACAGGGCACTCAGTTCTAAGGAGCTAAACCATACTCCACACATGGCACAAGCCACGAAAACGCGTCATCGTAACGCCAACCGAGAATAAAAATAATCGCTGAACAAAAAAAACGGGGCGTTACAGTCACTCCCCCTAAAAGAAAGTTTCGTCCCGAAACTTTACGCACAACCCTCCTACAAAAGAAGGAAAAGTAACAAACAGAAGTTACAAAGGGAAACATACCGATCAAATCAGCGAAACAGGTGAGGGTACGCCCTCCTCATGGCCGACTCTAGCTCCCAAGTCGCGCTCTCCAAATCCTGATTTTTCCATAGAATTTTCACCATCGGTATGGACTTCTTTCGCAGCACACGCTCCTGAGAATCCAAAATACGAACTGGCACCTCAACGAAAGAGAGGTTGGGCTCTAACTGGGGCACAACATCCAAGAGTTGCCCACTGCTGCGCACACACTTCCGCAATTGGCTAACATGAAAAACATTATGAACACCAGGGAAGTTCGCTGGCAAATCCAATCTATATGCAGACACACCAATCCGCTCCAAGACCTCAAACGGGCCCACATACCTTGGGTCCAATTTCCGATTTTTACCAAATCTCTTCACACCAACCATTGGAGAAACCTTGAGGTATACATGATCCCCTACTAAAAACTCCAAAGCAGACCTACGCCGATTGGCGTTCTTTTCATACCTCTCCTGGGCTAAACGAAGCTTCTCCCGAATAAGCTTCACGGCGACTTCCATCTCTTCTAGAGCATCAGGACCCAACAAAGGCTTCTCACCAGCCTCAGCCCAAAACAACGGAGTCCTACAGCGCCTCCCATACAAGGCTTCGAACGGAGCCATCTGCAAGCTTTCCTGATAACTGTTATTGTAAGCAAATTCCATGAGTCGCAGATGCTCATCCCACGCTCCACCGTGGTCTAAAATATAGCACCGAATCATATCCTCAACAATCTGATTGACCCGCTCCGTCTGCCCATTGGTCTGAGGGTGGTACGCAGTAGAATACCTCAGATCCGTACCCAAACCCTCCTGCAGACTCTGCCAAAAACGAGAAGTAAACCGGGAGTCTCGATCAGAAATGATGCTAACCGGCACACCGTGGAGTCGGATGACTTCAATCAAGTACAATTCCGCTATCTTCTTCATCGGGTAATCAATCTTATAAGGCACGAAGTGAGCACACTTCGTCAATCTATCCACTATAACCCAAACAGAATCAAATCCTCTCGGGGATTTTGGCAAACCCGTAATGAAGTCCATAGATATACTCTCCCACTTCCAAGTCGGGATCTCTAGCGGAGTCAACTTACCACCAGGCCTTCCATGATCGGCCTTCACACGCTTGCAAGTGTGACACTCAGCAACATATCGGGCTATATCTCCTTTCATACCATACCACCAAGCAATTTGCTTTAAGTCACGGTACATCTTCGTAGATCGTGGATGGTAGGCAACGCTGGAACCATGAGCCTCACTGCAAATCATACTCTTAATGTCCCCAACAGCGGGAACGCAAAACCTGCCGCGGTACTTCAAAGTACCCGCATCATCAATAGAAAAATCTGGCAACTCTCCCTTCTCTGTCCTGGTAAAAAGGTGCAACAGATCCGGATCGTCCTTCTGATGCAATCTAGTCAAAGAAATCCAGGACGGCTCTTCCACTGATAAGCTACTCTGTAAACTACAGCATCCCACTGAAATATCCATAAGGAGGAACTCCTCAACTAATCGATCGGCGGAGAGGTTAAAGATCTTTCCCGTTTTTCGGCTCAGGGCGTCGGCCACCACATTGGCCTTGCCCGGATGATACTGGATTTCCACATCATAATCCGCCACATACTCAAGCCACCGCCGCTGACGCAGATTCAACTCCTTCTGCGTGAACACGTACTTCAGGCTCTTATGGTCAGTAAAAATCTTGCACTGAGCCCCATAAAGTAAGTGCCTCCACAACTTCAACGCATAGATAACCGCTGCAAACTCAAGGTCATGCGTAGGATAATTCCGCTCATGAGTTTTCAACTGCCTTGACCCATAAGCAATTACTTTTCCATCCTGCATTAATACGCATCCCAGTCCTATATGCGAAGCATCCACATACACATCATAATCCATGCCCTCAGTAGGAAGGGTCAGAACGGGAGCAGTACACAATCTCCTCTTTAACTCCTGAAAAGCTTCTTCGCACTTCTCGCTCCAAACAAATGCCACATTCTTCTGAGTCAGCTTGGTCAATGGTGCGGCTAGAGAAGAGAAACCCTCCACGAATCTCCTGTAATAGCCAGCCAACCCTAAGAAACTTCTGATCTCCTTAGGAGTATTCGGCCTACTCCAATCCGTCACTGCTGCAATCTTTTCTGGGTCAACCGAGATCCCATCCTTGTTCACCACGTGGCCTAAAAAAGAAACCTGAGGCAACCAAAATTCGCACTTGCTCAACTTGGCGAATAACTTGTGGTTCCTCAACTCTGATAGGACCAAACGCAAATGCTGCTCGTGCTCCTCAGCACTGCGAGAATAAACCAACACGTCATCAATGAAGACCACAACGAACTTGTCTAGGAAATCCTTGAACACCCTGTTCATCATATCCATGAAGGCTGATGGTGCGTTGGTCAGACCAAACGACATCACCAAAAACTCAAAGTGCCCATGCCTCGACCTAAACGCAGTCCGTGGAATATCTGCCTCACGGATCCTGAGCTGATGATAGCCCGAACGAAGATCGATCTTGGAGAACACCGTGCTACCACGCAACTGGTCAAATAAATCATCGATCCTCGGCAGAGGGTACCTGTTCTTGATAGTGACCTTGTTCAACTCTCTATAGTCGATGCAAAGCCGCATCGACCCATCTTTCTTCTTTACAAACAGAACAGGAGCACCCCAAGGCGACGAACTCTGCCTGATAAAACCTTTAGCCAACAACTCATCTAACTGAATTCGCAACTCCTCTAACTCACGAGGGGCCATCCGGTACGGCGCCTTAGCAATAGGACGCGTACCCGGCTCCAAATCAATAACAAACTCCACATCCCGCTCAGGAGGGATACCAGGAAGATCATCAGGAAAAACATCGGCGAAACCACGAACAATAGGAATCTCCTCCAAGCGTGGCACGCTAACAACGGTTCCAACCGCCGAGACTAAACAAACACAACAATTAGAAAGAAGCAATCTCTGAACACATACCCCAGAGAGAACAGGAGAATCCTGACACGGATCAGCATACACGCTGCCGGGCTGACCGTCGACCCTGATGAAGTCCAAGCGCTTTCCCTTGCACTGAATGACCGCATCATACCGAGAGAGCCAGTCCATGCCCAAAATGACATCGAAGTCCTCTAGATCAATCATCTTCAGATCCGCCTTCGCAAGAAAATCCCCCAACAAAACCGGGCAATCCAAAATACCCAAATCTGACAACACAGATTCACCAGAGGGAAACTTGACACGGAAGGAATCCCGAACACGATCTAGAGACAACCGATGACGCTCCACAAAGGCTCTAGCCACGAACGAGTGGGTAGCGCCGGAGTCAAACAGAACACGCGCCCAGCGGTTCTTCACCTTAAATTTCCCTATAGGAACGCACAAAGCTAAGGAACTAGCACAACAGTACCGCAAATAAACTAGCAACTAAACTACCAGGCTAGAAAGAAAACAACAAACTACTAACCTGAGATCACCTGGGTCGAAGTCTGAGCCTCCTCGGAAGAAATCACGTTCAGCTTCCCTTTTCCCTTGTCCACATGCTGAGGTGGAGGTAATGCCTGCAATGGAACTGCAGGAAGAGCTGACTGGACCTGAGGACACCTCGACTTAACGTGACCCTTCTGCCCACACTGATAGCAGACTCTAACCCTGGACCAACACTGGGCTGCATCATGCCCGGATCGCTTGCAAACTGAACAGGAGACATCTCTCCCAGGAGCACCCTGGATAGCATGAACCTGCTCCTTCTTCTGAGCTGCCGCCTTCTTGAAACACCTCTCAACAGGATGGCCTGACCGGCCACAAAAACTGCACACCACCCTGCTCCTCTTTCCTGGAACAGCATCGGGTACCAGGGGTTTCTTCTCCTCTACCAACTTCCTCTTATCCTTCCTCAACTGCTGGCCTCTGCTCTTCGCCGTCTCAATGGCCTCAACCTTAAGAGCAGCCTCTACAACTCCAGCATAAGTCACTGACCCATAAGCACTAGCCAACTGCTGCACCTCACTCCTCAAACCACCGAGGAATCGCTTAACTCGATCAGCCTCAACGCTGACCAATCCAGGGGCAAAACGGCTCAACTTACTAAACTCTATCTCATACTCACCCACCGTGAGCTGCCTTTGCTTCAGATAGAGGAAATCATTCATGAGGCGGTCACGCTTGACCGAGGGTAAGAACTTCCTCAACAGCATCTCCCTGAACACTTCCCAAGAGCATCCAGCCACTAAGCTCTCCTTCTCTCTCAGCCACCAACTCTTAGCCAATCCTTTAAGCTGATAGGCGGCTATCATCACCCTCTGATCATCTGAAATCCTAGAGTACGAGAACATCTCCTCCATGGAGATCAGCCAGTCGTCTATCACCATGAAATTTGCCTTCCCATCATAAGTGGGAGGGCTCAGCCTCTGAAACTGCGAGATGAAGGCCATCTCTGCTGGCACCATCACTGGAGGCCTCAAGGGTGCAGGAGGAGGAGGAACAGCTAACCCCCCTGCAGGAACTTGCGCACCCTGAGCCTGCCCTGCCACAACTCCCACCAAAGACTGAATCTGGGCTTGCACCTCCTCCAACTGCCTACCCATAGCTTCGCTACTCTGACGCAGACCCTCGATCACCGCATCGTTCTGAGCTCCAGAAGATTCACCCTCAGACAGGGGAGTCGATCGAGTCGCAGGACGCCTAGCCATCCTAAAAAAATCAATACAACGCAAATCAGAACCAAATCCCACGACTAGAACCGACTACCCGTACAGACAATACATATGTAGATATAGACTTAAAGCTGCTAACTTGCTCTGAGAGTTTATCTTCTTCACAATAATTAGATGATATGCCCTAATCTAGGATGGTTAACCACCACCTCACTAACTCTTGTGCCTAGATCAGATGCATGAACTTATGTTAGTTTGAAAACTTATGTGTGTACATATGTCATCCTGCAAATCTTTAGCTCGGCGCGTTGTGCTTATGCAATGATATGATATGCATGATTGTGCTATGCATTCTAAAAAGAAGGCCCTAATGCATGATATGAGCGGCGTACACATGAAAATGTTATGCATCCCATACTACATAACATTTCCATGCAACGAAAAAGAAACGTGCTAGTCGCAGTCATGTGGTGAGGTTATGCATCCCATACTACATAACCCTCACATGTAGCCCCTATGGTGGATCCATATACGAACACATATTATGCATCCCATACTACATAATATGCCCCATATACTTCATGTTATGCTATGAGTGTAGTGTTCGTGCTTTTGCCAAGACGTGCTGATGACATATCGGTGTGTGAATGACATGATGCTGAACTACTAACAGCATCCAAGGAAGGTTGCCCAACTAACTTGTCAAGCAACCTCCCTCTGATACCAACTGTCACAACCCGCATTTTCTCCGAATTAAGAATTATCAGAGTGAGAGAAAACACGCGTCATGATGCCACGTCAAGCAGGGGATAACTGCTGACGCTCAGGCAAATCCAACTACAATCTTTATGCAAGAAAATCATGTGCTTAATGAATAGAAAATCAGTTATGTTTAGAGTCCGTATCCCTCGCTCAGTGGATCATCTAGTCCACAAAAGAAAACTATATTTAAACGCTGCGGAAAATACTTTAATTAGGCTTTACACCCTAAAGAGCGCATAAGGGTCCCAAGAGAACCACTCATGCTATGCAAGACACTACACTTAGTTTATATAATATATATAAAAAAAAATGGTTTTCGTACGTGATTTGGAAAATAGTGATTAAGTTTACAAAACATGCCGATCATGAGCTTCATTTATAATAATATTTATAGTTTAAAAATAACTAGCAACCTAGCATAAAACCTTCTCAAAGCAAGTAGACTATCTCCAGAAAAATAAATGGTAGCAGCAATAGTATATATCTAGTACAAGGTAAAAACTACTAGTGGACGCCAACAACCTGACACGAACCCACCAGCACACATATATGTCTGTAAGAAAGTACTGAAAACAACCTGACAAACAAGGTAAACAAAACTCCAAAGTCCGGGAGTCCACCAACAACAACACCTCCAACTAGCCACCAAACTGGCTACAGCTCAGAACCTGGGGTATTCCAAAAGAAAATAGAATACCTCAGCAAGCAAAAATCAAGGTAAAACTGCATGAAAGAGTCAACCAAAAGGACAAAAATAACAGAAAACATGCAGTAGAAAGAGTCACAACTGTCCAAAACAGGACAACAAGAAATGCACAACGTGCAAAGAAACAGCAACGACCCAGCCCAGGAACAACATCCTGCAGGGCCTACTAGACTACCAAGAGTCAGAATGCTGCAAACTACCAAAGAAGAAACTTCTAACACCCTACACTGCGGGAAGTGATAATAGCAAAAACAACAACGAGGAACCGGATCGAAGGCAAACGCAGTCCCCCAATCCACCATGTCCAAGTCAAAAGCTCGAGGGTCAACACGTGAAAACACAAGGGACCTTCCACCCGACATGCCCAGCCCGTACCTGGAGCAAGAAATCCATGGGTGGCCTTGGCTATATCACACAACTCCACCCCCATAAAGAGCTACAACCACCACTACTATCCACGACCCACGATTCGGCCTTTAGGAAAATAAAGAAAACGGCCGACAAGGAAAACCCAGAAATACAACTGGAAAACCACTCGGAAACGAAATACAAGGTAAAGGAAGAGTGTTGAAATAAACCAACACGACTAGGCGTTGAGTGAAACGCACTCAGTGCTTACCTAAACCTTGGCGTTGAGTGAGCTAGCCTCACTTGCCGCCAAAGTAATACCACTACCCACAAGCCCACTAAAGAAAACGGAGCTCGACGGCAGTCGAACGACCAAGGCAGAAGATCCAGAACTCAAGTAATTGCCTGCCACTTGAGTATCTAAACTCACGCACTCAAAACCATCTAAATTCGCCTATCAAAAGAAAATATACAAAGCGCACGATCAGTGGTCGTGCGCACTCATCGGCTGATGATCGTGCGAAACGAACCTGGAAACCCTGACAGAAAACCTAGCAACTGCGCACGATCAGTGTCGCACGATCAGTGGTCGTGCGCACTGATGTCAGCGCTCGTGCGATTGCCCGAGACAGAACTTTGGAAACTGAAATATATACGCGCACGAACAGAGGCACACGACCAGTGGTCGTGCGCCCTAAAGGTTGATGACCGTGCGCGGCAAACCTGTACCGTTTGGAATTTCCCGAACGACACCGGAACGCGCACACGACTCACGCCACTGCAGTAGCAGTAGACAACTCTCAACGTCGCACGCTACTACCATTAAAAATATGTCTAACCATTCGAATAATGCCTTAACGAAGGAAAATTGGCAACCACACCCCCCCTCCTAACACTCCCTCTCGGCTACGCCCGAACCAGAGCAACCATAAGAGCAAGGGAAACAACGGCTTCACGCCGACAAATTGGATTCCAAACATCACAACATAGGGGGGGTTTCAGTAGGAAGAACTAAGCCCTATAGTTAGCAAGAAAATGAGAACAACAAGACCTCTAACCTGGGCTAACCGGGATTTCAATTTCAGCAAATAAATTCAAAGAAAACACTTGGCAAGGGCAAGAATACCACTTGCCTCAAATCTCAGCGAAGCTTTGGACTGCTTTCCTCCTCTTCGCACGGATCAAGACGGCCGCAACACCTAGAACAAAGACTCGGCCATTAATGGCGAAAAACTTCCAAAACTGAAAATTCCAATCCTTCCAAAACTCCACGAAAATCGAATTTCTTACCGCAGGAATGAAGGTCTCGACGAGAGCAATCCGAATCCACTCTCGGAATCGAATTCCGTCCACAAACGCTCCGGGAATCGGCGTCCGAAGGCAAGGTAGGCGGTTACTCCGTTTCCTCGTACAGGACCGGCGGTTTCTATCGTGAAGAAGATGAAGATCGGCCCTATTCATTCTATATATATATATATATAATTATATAATTATATTATTAATTACAAAATTACATAAAGCACCAAATCAACGCGAAAACCGATTCACCTCGGAATTCGACGAAATTCGCACCGTAGCTAAATACCCACGCTACGAACACAACGGCGAAGTCGAAATTAACTTTCGACGAACAGAACTCGGGTTACACCCAAACGAAGCCAAACACAAACATCCCCCCGAGAGGCCTCACCGCAAGTCACCAAAACGACTCGGTTTGCTAGGGAGATCTTGCCAACAGGCTACCAAACAGGGCACTCAGTTCTAAGGAGCTAAACCATACTCCACACATGGCACAAGCCACGGAAACGCGTCATCGTAACGCCAACGAGAATAAAAATAATCGCTGAACAAAAAAAACGGGGCGTTACAGGCGGCGCCGACGGTAGTTGTTGAATGGGAGGCTCCATGATTTCTCCTATTGTGGCGGAGATCATGGGGAGTGGGTTGGCCGGTCAAACCCATGATCTCCACAATAAGAGAAATCACAGGGGAAGTGGTTAAATGCACCCCCAATACTTTAAATAGAGTTTCATCCCCATCAATTGCCCCCCAAATCCTTTGTTAAATGCACAAGCGAGATAACAAGGACTTTCCCCCATTCTCTTCGACCATGACGACGACCAATGAATGACCAGAAACATCAGAGAGCGCCCCCGTCAAGCCCAGGTAACGATATGTTAAAAGATTTCTAGGGGAGAGAGGGGACGACAAGCCCTGTTCGTCGAGCTCTGGGCCCTTCGTCGAGCTCTGATTCGCTCGCCGAGTTCAAACCGATCAACAGGCCAGTAGTGTGCAAGTAGGGCAGGCCAGACCGTACTCGCCAAGTGGCAAGCAGAAGCGGCGAGTGCCAGTTTCATCGAGCACTCGCTGCCCTTGCCGAGTTCCGGCTGTTCGGGGGTACTCGCCCATGGATTCATAAAGTATTTTTACCATTTTGCCCCCGCTGGACTGCCCATAGCCAGTTAGAACAGCAGAGTTACGCTATTGGCAAACCCAGTTGGGCTGTACATAACTGGTCAGAACAGCGGAGGTTTGCTATTTGCAGGCCGTTTTTCAGAAATCTATAAATAGGACCCAAGGGTACCTCAGAAAGGCATGCTCACTTGTCTCCCAGCTAGGCCTGTAACGGTTTGGTTTGGTTCGGTTTGTGAGCAAAACCGCAAACCGAATCACCCCTATGTGGTTTCAAAAATTTGGAACCGAACCGAACCGCCCAAACATTAAAACCAAACCGAACCAAACCGAATAGTTTGGTTCGGTTCGGTTCGGTTTTGGTGGTTTAAATGATGTGATGAAGCCTAAATATTTATATATAGAGATTCGGGATGGTGCGGTGTATGAGACTCAACCACCTAACATGAAAGTGAATGCATGAGCAAAGGGAAATATTTATCAGCATTGTACCACAAGTAGCAAACATACATACCTTTCACAAAATGATACAATTAGTTAATTTAATTGATACGCAAAAGCACCACACAGTCCAGGATCCTCTGCAATAGCTGAAAACATAAAAGTTAAATAAATTAGATATATCATTAATAAAACATATAAAAGAAATAATAAAACATTAACTGAAAATCTTTATTATCTTACATGATTCAAGCTCGGCCACATCAGTTATTCTTGCTTCAATTTCTTGTGGAATTGGCGAACCTCGCAACCAATCTTGAGCACAAATTAAGCCCTCAACCACCTTGGGACTTAACGAACTACGAAACTGATCAAGTACCCTTCCTCCCGTGCTAAATGCAGATTCAGAAGCAACTGTAGTAACTGGAATAGCCAACACATCTCGTGCCATTAAAGACATGACCGGGAACCTTGTAGAATTTGTTTTCCACCAATTCAGAATATCAAAACTTTCACCAACTACTTTTTTAATACGTGTTTCTGTAAGATACATCTCTAATTCTGACATCGGAGATCCCATAACTTCTTCTTCATTTAGAAAATCACTCTCAAAGGACACAACTCCTTCATCGGCCACACAATCAAGTTGATCAATCTCCATCTCATATGAGCTCATATTGTCGTCAGCTTTACTCGATTGAGCATTGCACTTACGTCTTTCACTATCATAATAGGAAAACAAGCGAGTCAATGTTCCTGTAAGTTTATTCTCCACCTTATCAACCACATCTTTGGAGTAGAGCTTTCCATAACAGTATGTGACATACTTGAACTTGAAGCATGGATCCAACACTACGGCAATTAGAAGAAACATGTTCATTCTATCAAGATCTCCCCAATACTTATAAAACTTCTCATTCATCTTGATAGCCATATTCTTCAAAGTGTGATCATGACTAGTGGACCAAGATTTAATAGTTGATTGAATATTTATCACATCATGAAAATATGAGTTAGATGTTACGTAAAGAGAGCCGGATAATCGATTGGTAACATCGTAAAAAGTTTTCAAAAACTTGCAGAAAATCCTAGCAGTTTTCCAATCAGCTTCTCCTGGCATATTTTCTCTAAGTTCAAGATGATAATGTGGATCTTTTTCTTCAAAACGTTCAAATGACTTTGAAATTTCAAAGCAGTCTCCAACATAAGATAAGTATAGTTCCACCTAGTTGGAACATCTAGAACCAAATTGTGCCTGTATGGAATTTCATCTAATTCACAACAAGTTCTAAATTGCTCAACTCTTTGTGGAGATCCTCTAATGTACTTCACAGCCAAGCGTATCTTCTCAATAGAACCTCCCTCCTCTTTCATGCCATCCCTCACTATTAAGTTTAAAATATGAGCACAACACCGTACATGAAAAAACTCACCATCCAAAACAAAAGCTTTTTTTTAGCAAGCTTTTTCCTCATGTGAGCAATAGCTGTATCATTAGATGATGCATTATCAACTGTCAAAGTGGAACACTTTCTGAATTCCCCAATCAAGCATGCATGCCTCAATTGCATTTCCTATTGCCAAGCCTTTATGACTTGAAATTGGGCAAAAACTCAAAATCCTTTTGTGCAATTTCCAATTGGGATCAATGAAATGTGATGTAATCACCATGTAACTTAAATTTTGCAAGGAAGTCCAAGTATCTGTAGTGAGGCACAGACGTGGAGCATTACATGACAAATCAGTTTTTAGTTGTTTCTTCAACTCTGCGTAAATTTTCAAACAATCTTTCGCAATAGTGATACGAGATACCAATTGCAATCTAGGCACAACAATATTACAGAATTCTTTAAAACCTTCATGTTCTATAAAACTAAATGGCAATTCATCTATAATAATCATCTTAGCAATAGCCCTTCTACATGCAGCTTGGTCGAACCTCCAAGAAATCAATGTGTTCTCTCCTTCTCCGCTTGTAAATGATTCTAGTGTCTTCTGCTTTTTATTAACTTTATTAAGCGGATATGATCTACATCTATCCAAGTGACTAAAAAGTGTGGCAGTTGATGTATTGTGTCCGTAGACTCCATCCGTACAATAATTGCATTTTGCATGATGATACTTCTTGTCAGTAGGATTTGTATAAACTTTCTGAAAATGTTCCCATATTCCCGACTTAAACTTTTTAGTTTTTACCTCAATTTTTGATTCCACACATGCAACTTGATTGGGATGTTGAGTCTCTTGATTAGATTGAACGTCTTGCAAAGTTGGTTGACTCTCTGGAGCCTGTTGCACGTCATTTTCTTTCAAACTAGATTGAGTCTCTTGAGTTGCCTGAAAGAAATGTAAGCTAAGTAAATTAAAAATTACATGTGTAATTGTGTATGACAATATGAGCTTATTAGAATAAAGTGATATGAAGTATGAAGTATGAAGTATGAACTCACCATTAAAAAAAATGCCACCAAGAGTGGTATGAACTTGATTGAGTCTCTTGATGTTTTTGTAAGCCTATACTCTATAAAAGAACTTCTGCAAAAGAGAAAAGCCATGCAATTTCACTGTTAAAATAATATGCACTGCTAGTTAAATGGTAGAGCTTCATAAATTTCACTATTAAATGGTAGAGCTTCACAAATTCCTACTCTTTCCCTAGGATCTGAAAAAAACGTGAATGATAGGTGAGAGGAAAGCTTCTCGATTTTACACTTTAATAGTTAATTTGCTTTTCTTTAACAAGATAAACAACAAAAAAATTTAGTAGTTATTTTGCTCCCATACACCTCTTATGCAATCCAACACTAGAGAGCATATATTGAGTTGTATAAATTAATATGTTACCGACATCATTACATGGAATCTTCAGAGCAAAATTAATATTTTATTCAACCTTTCAGTTCGAAAAATTTAGTCTCAAACAAGAAATTTAGGAACACATGAATGCTTCACATATCTTTGAATGTTTAATGACAAAATTGAAGGCATATTTTTCTTAGTATGCGTAACATATCTATGCTATACTGCAGGGCATCAACTTTCAAGGTTTTAGATTGTAAGACTAACTGCAACGCAGTAGCTTGTTTTCTTGCTCTGATAATATTGTTTTCACTTATCAAGCCATGATTAGGGATTTAGGACTTATCAAGCCATGATTCAGAAGAAGAAGAAGAATAGTGAGTTCAGAAGAAGAAGAAGAAGAAGAATAGTGAGTTCAGAAGAAGAAGAAGAAGAAGAAACCTTCTGGCAGCGGGCGACGGGAGCAAGCGGGCGACGACCGACGGACGGGAGCAGCGGGCGACGGCCGACGGACGGGAGCAGTGGGCTTGCGCTAGGGCACGGGAGCAGCGGGCGATGGCAAAATCGCGGATTTCTTCGATCCCCCGGTGAAATTCGCGGGAAAAAGCGGTCCAGACATAGTTCCGCCAGAGGCGAACTGCGAAGTCGATTGAAGGAGTGAAGGAGCTAGGGTTCGGGACTTCGGGCTCAGGACTCGGGAGAGAAAAGGGGGTGAGCCGGGGAACCGTGAGGCGTGAGCGGCCTGAGCAACTGAGCAACAAACGGTTCTTAATGCTTATTGTTTAATGCTTAATTTTAAGAATGGACATATATATTTATAAATGTTGTGCTTAATGTTGAATTGACTTAATGAAATTTAAATAATAAATTAAATGTTTTTAATTTTTATACATAGCGGTTCGGTTCGGTTCGACTCGGTTCGGTTTGCCATGCAAAACCATGAACCGAACCGAACCATATGGTTTTTCTAAAATCAAAACCGTAACCGAACCGCAGCCTACTGAAACCGAACCAAACCGTGCGGTTCGGTTCGGTTCGGCTCGGTTTTGCGGTTCGGTTGGTTTTTGCTTACAGGCTACTCCCAGCCTTCTAGCGCTTTCTGAGATACCTTAGCCCGACATTTGGCTAAGGAGGGGAAGCACTCAGTGATCTTCCGGGTGTGTGGTGAGTCCTTTGCACCGGGCCCTTAGTTCAGGCCTCTGCTTTTTGTCCTTGTTGTTTTTCTTGCAGGTGAGAAGTAAGTGCGAGATCACCCCTCCCCGAGGGTGAACTCCATCGAGACCGAATTCTTGGTTTCAACAGCTGGCGGCCTGCCCGCCCCCCACCGGCGGGTTCAACCTACGAACCCGCCAGTGGGGGGGCGGGCAGCAGACGCGGCGGCGGCAAAGGCAAACAGGGGATTGGAATACAGGATCGGACGAGGCGAAAAACAATGAGCCGTTTTTTTAAAAGATTTTTTAAATTTTATTTTATATTATATATATATTTTTAAAAATTTTTTAAAAAAATAAATAATTAAAAAATATGCAAATAATTAACAAATAATATAATAAAAATTGGGTGCTGTTATTAGCAAACCCACTTTCGTTTCTAGCAAACCAGAAAAAAACAGATTTAGCTATTTTTTGCATTTTTTTTTCTCTTCCCAAAAATTACTACTAGCAAACCAATCTTGCTTTTTTGCATTTTTGAATTTTGAGCCTCAAATGTTTCTCATTTCAAAAAGTGATCAACATGAAAGTTGTAGATCTCGAGATCTACAATTTCATGTTGACTATTTTTTGATTTGAAGCCCTTTAGGCCTCCAATTTGGGCCCGAAAAAAGACACGGACGGAATGAGTCGTCCGTACAAATTTTCGGCGTGCCTTTTGTCGGCGCCCAAATCAGAGGTCTAAACTGCTTCAAATCAAAAAGTGTTCAACATGAAAGTTGTAGATCTCATCAAGATCTACCACTTTCATGTTGAACGCATTTTAATTTGAAGCCGTTTAAGCCCCCAACTTGACCCCCGAAAAAAGTCACGTTGATCCCGGGCGTCCATACATGTGTTCGCATCATGACTTTTTTCAGGGGCCAAATCAGAGGTCTAAATTACTTCAAATCAAAAAGTGTTTAACATAAAAGTTGTAGATCTCGTCGAGATCTACAACTTTCATGTTGAACACTTCTCATGAAAATGTACGTATAAGACGCAGTTCAAAAAGACGTGTATATTTTTAGATACACTTAATTCGGCTATACAACACACCCTTATAGGAATTAGAAATCAAATATATTTTTAAAACCGTGCGATATTTTGTTTTAAAGATTTTGGTACAGATGATGATATTTTGTTGAAAAATAAATTTTGGACATACCAAACAAAATTTTGCGGCATTTTGACTCATTTATAATGCTAACATAAGTAATTGGATGAATACATTTGAAATCATTTGTAATGTCATATATGTAGTGATTTATTTTGGAAAAAAATAAATGTTTTAAATAAAATTGTTAAATTTTTGTTAAATTTTTTTTGTTGGTTTGCTAGTAACAAAATGGTTTTCAAATAACCATTTTGAAAAATGAGGGTTTGCTAATAGTAATGGTTTGCTAGAAAACCAAATTGAGTTTGCTAGTAACAGCACCCTAAAAATAAAACGGGGAGCGGGCAAAGCCCGCCAGGGCCGGGCGCCGGTCGGGTACTTTCGCGCTTGGTTGCAGGCGAAGCCCGCAGCGCCGCATCGAGAACGGGCGAAGCCAGGGAGGAGGGCGAAGCCCGCTTGAATGTCAAGCGGGCGAAACCCGCTTGATTGCCCGCAACGACGCATCAATGTGTGGAGGGTGATTAGATTACAAACAACAGTAATTGAGATGGCGACGGCGTGGACTGGTAAGCTGATAAAGTGTCGGCAGTCTCATCAATTATATGTGTGGAGGGTGATTAGATTACAAACAACAGTAATTGAGATGGCGACGGCTTTAGAAATTGAGGATAAGTCACTGATTTCGGTGATATTGAGGATAAGTCTCTGATTTCACTTATGTTCACACAACTATTGTTAGGCGGAAAATGTGCCATGAGATTTAAGTAGGACGTTAGGCTCCGTTTGACACGGTGGTGGCGGTCGTAAATGCATGAGTTAAACCATCATTTGTTAATGATCACCTAACAAACATCATTCGTTTGAACATAAAAGTTGATGAAAATTCTTAGACGGGCATAAAATAACGACAATTTAACCCCATATTCATGACCGTCACCATCGTGCCAAACAGAGTCTTAGTGCTCAACTTCAACAATCAAACAACGACAAACAACATTCAAGCCTTTATCCCACTATAATGAGGTTTGTTATATGGATCCTTTGTCGCCATTGTGCTCTATCTTTAGTCATAATCTCACTAATGCCTAAATACATCATGTCTTTACTTATAGTTCATTCCAAGTCTTTATTGGTCTACCCCTCCCTCGTTTAACATGTCTAGTGACTAGACTCTCAAACACCTAACATGTGACTCCAATGGTTCCTTGTACATGTCCAAACCATCTTAGCCTGATCCTCGCATCTTCTCTGCAATTGGTGCTACTCCTATCTTATCCGCGAT